>PVJH01014016.1:35218-58504 GCA_004026705.1 Nesogale talazaci
TGCTCACCTTTGAGGCCAACCGGAAGCACGCCCCCCCCCCCTCAGTCACCTCCCCACCAGGGTTATAGCAAGACGAGCTTCTTCCCCAGGATGGACGAGGTGGCCGTGGACCTGCGTCCAGTGTCGATGTCTGCTTAGTGGGAGCCCTGAGCAGATCCGTCACTGGCTCCACGCTAATCACTAGCCGCTCTGCACAGCCCACAGCTGCCAGCGGCTCAGCCACTCCGCCCCGGAAGAGCTGCTTCCAAGTCAATTGCCGGGGGTCCTCCTGATTAGTCTCAAACAAGGCAGCGGCAGGGACCGAGCGGGGTCCTCCCCGCCAGCTGGCTGAGTCCCGGCTTATGGAGTGGTGGGAGGACTCGGCACTTCAGTGCAAATTCCCATCACGGCAGAATTGAAATCCCCAGCGCTGCTGTTGCTCTTTGCAATGTGAGCACTCCAGATAAGTAGGAAAAAACCTGCGCCCCTCAAAGCTGAGGGAGGAGGGGGGTGCAACTGGGATGTCTTCACATGGATCCTGCACACAAACCACCTTGGCCGGCCTCGCCTGAGAAAGTGATTCGACCGACTTGGAAATAGGCTACACCCCACCCCACCCCCAAGAAACATGGACTGCGGGGATGAGGAGAACCAGCAGGTAAAGATGGAAGGAAGTGGGGGACACATTTTCTACCCCTGCGCGCACACACACACACACACACACACACACCAGCTCCTTCATTTTCCACCAGCTGAGTCTGGTGTCTTTGGGCAGGCTTGCCGAGTTAAGTCAGGTGTTCTTTGGATGGTGGAAATATGCAGGGCGACAGTCAATGACTCACCCATCAGCCCTCGGATTAGCCTTGGTCTTGTGGAAGTTGGAGCTCTCTCTATGCCAGGGCCCTCCCAAACCCACTGCCCCCCATGGGAAAATGCCAGGAAGTACCAGAGCTCCTGCTTTCACACACACATACACACACACACACACACTCACAGCCTGCTGGAAACTTCCAAAGATTCTCCCAGCCACGCACTGTCCAAGTGGGCCTGAACCATGGTCCTGGACCACTTTTCACCACCCACCCTGCTTACTACCTGCCCATTGCCCCCTGTCCTGCTGCTGCATGTTGCTAACATGCTAGAATCTCCAGCACCCACACTTCAGCCACCACCAGAGCTACCCTAGGTGGGCAGGTTTCAGAGGTGTGTCCAGGCTCAGATGAAGACTAAAGACATGGTGGCCTCCCTCCCAAAGTATCCAATAAGAACATTATGGAATCACAATGGTACGTGGTGCAGAAAGTTATGGGCCCTTGAGGAAAGGAGGAGTTGGGCCAGGGGGTCAGGACCATGGTCTCAGGCGACACCCAGTTCAGCAGGCACAGTGTTGTTCACAAAGACATTGTTCTGCATCCAACGTGGGTGAGGAATCTGGGCTCTTACGGCCCATGAGCAGACAGCTCAACTGCACCTATTGGCCCCTCCCTGCCCTGGGGGGGAGAAACATCACCAAAGGCAAAAGACACGCAGAAACCATGATGCCAGTGGTCTCACGGGCCGTGCAAAGCTCAATCTCCACATCCCTGAGACTGGGAGAGACTGGAGGGTGCCTGGCTATCACTCTGCAAAGGAGTCCAACAGAAGGTCTTGGGGAAAATGTGGAACAGAACTCCAAATCCTGACTAGAGACCCAGGTTTGCTTTATCAGAAAGAGATTGTTGGGGAACCCCCCAGACAATGGCCCCTGCGATCTTCCAGCACTCCGCATCATTGCCTGTCTTGCCTGAGTCTGAAGAGGAATTTATAGATTGGTGTCTGACATGTGGGATAATATGAGACTTGTGGACTTGATCTGGACTGAGCTAGGATGTTTTCTCAATACTCAAATGCTCTTGTATATGAAGCTCTTTCTTATACACATCGGACGGTGTCGATGAATGTGTTTCTCCGGTCGACCCAGACCAACATACCACCAGTGACTCATTGGGAGGAAGATGGGGCTGTCTGCTCCCATCCAGATGTACAGCCTCAGAAACCCCCAGGAGAGGTTCTTCTCTGCCCTACAAGGTCGCTGGGTCCAAATGGATTCAGTGGCATCGAATTTGGTACCATTGTCTGTATTTCCTGTTCTCTGAACATCTCAGATGATAGGTGTAGGACATTGGGGCTAGCAGGATGTTGGGGGGTCTCTTTCAGCCCTCCCCAAGGTCACTGGGGCCCCAGGGAAGGTCTGGAAGCACCAGATGGGTGGGCATCGGGGTCGTGGTCTGAGGGAGGGTTCAGACAGAGGTCCTCTGTCATTTGGAAGTGAGCCCTTCTTCTGTTGAGGGCAGCGTGACCCGCTCTGCCATCTCAAGCCCTGTCTCCCTCCTCTCTCTCTATTCGTTCCCGTGGCTTGCCTTCTTCAGCCAGCTCCAAGAGAACCACCCGTGTCCATCCCAGCCCTGTTCCAGTGCATTGGGCTGCTAACCCCAAGGTCGGGAGTTCTAAACCACCGCCTGCCGCTCAGGAGAAAGAGGGGCTATCTACTCCCATCTAGGAAACACATATGTTCTACGCTGTCTGATAGGGTTGCTGAGTCAGAGGTGGCCGGATCGCAGTGAGTTGGGAGTTACAGTTGTACCCTGCCCTATGGGGGGTGGGGGTGGGGGTGGGAAGTTGAGAATTGGTTGGGGGGAGGGGAGCCGGAAGCACCTGCAAGGTTGCCTTCTGTTGTGCATGGGGTCGCTGTGGGTCTGCACAGGCGCTGTGGCTTCTAACCACATAGCGACCCCACGTGACTGCAGAACTGCCCATGCGGTTGTTCCAGCCTGCGTCACCTTCACAGGCTGCCAGGACCGTCTCCGGGGGCGCCGAGGGTGGGCTTGAACCGCCGACCTTGAAGTCAGCAGCGGCGTATTGGACCAGCGCCTGCCAGGTGCCCTTGGCGGGCGCGGCAATACCTCGGAGGGCCACCGGGTGGCAGCGTGTCCGAGCCGTCCAGCCTGCAGCGCGGCTTGGGGCAGGGCTGCGGGAGGCGGTCTTTTGCTGCACAAACCCGGCTGGGTTCACCGGCGGGCGGGGGGAGGAGGGCTGCTCCGTGTGCTGGGAACGGGGGCGGGCGACGGGGTGGGGGGGGGGGGGGGGGGGGGGAAAGGGAGGGGACTCCCCAGGCCCGCGCGCGCGCGCCTCTCGAACCTCGGAACTGGCATCGGCCGCGGGCAGAACAAAGGGATCTCGGGGCTCGAGGCCGTTCTTGACCGAGGTGTCCTTGGAAAGGCTGACCCGACCCTCTGCCGGGGCGCGGGCTGCAAAGCTGCGGCTGAGCCATGGGGGTGGGGTGTTTGCTGAGCTGGATGGTAATGGACTCATCCTGCCGATGGCTTCCTGGACTGCAGAATCAGAGCTATTAGAAGGGTCTACTCAAGGAGGCGGGGGCGGGGGGGGGGGGACGCTAGAGCCATCGGCTGATGGCATTGTGCCCGAGGGATGGAGAGAGCTTTTAAAGAGCCCCGCCCGCCTCGTCTGCCCGAAGGGCTCAGCTGGGGCTGTGAAAACCAACTTGAGAATTGCGGATCCGTATCCAGAAGCGGTTTGCCACAACAGATAAGCTCACTGCCTTGGGGGGGGTGCAGACCCAGTAACTCGGTGAGTTTCTGAGACCATCACTCTTTCTCCCAGGGAACTGTCCTGCATAACCACTAGGCCACTGGGTTCCCACACCGTTTGCAAAGTCCCCAGTGTTCACAGAATGTGCGTGTCCCCTGGGTCCCGCCCCATCAAGGACATCCCTGGAAGCACCCAGAACCATGGCTGAATGACTTTCCCCGGCCACACCACGGTTGGACTTTGGGGAAGGCAAGTAGAAGCTCTCCTGACCGTTGGAGCTGCCCTGGATCAGCTGGTGACAGCTGAGTCCGATCTCCGGGCCACCAGCCCCCCAGACCCCTCCACACAAGACATAACACTCCCCGACTGCCCACCCAACGTGCCCTCTTGGCGCCTCGGATGAAGCATTAGGCAGAGATGATGCTGTCTGCCCCGTGGTGATTTCGTCTCCAAAACCCTCCGGGACAGTTCTCTTCGGCCCTCTGGTCAGAATCCACTCGAGGGCAGTGGGCTTGGTTTGTTACCTCCCACCCACAGAGCCCAGAGGCCCACGTGGCGCCCACAGTTAAGAGCTGAGATACAAACCACAAGGGGGGGGGCGGTTCAAACCCACCCAATGGCATGGATCGAGCAAGGCCTGGCAGTCTGCTCCCAGAAAGATCCCGAACGCCCACGGCCCCCTAGAGAGTCGATTCCCCCCTGTAGAGACAGCGTAGAAGGGTCCCCACGGGCTTCCAAGCAAGAGATCGGTCCAGGAACAGGCAGCAGCAGGAGGTGTCCCCCTATGGGGCGACTGAAGCGTGCCCACTATGGGCCACCCTGCTGGAATTTGAAATACCAGCGGGCACAGCTTCCAGCAAGCCAGCCCCATAAGCACCACAATATAGCAAAGGGACAGCCTGGGAGTGGTCTGTGCCGTTAGCCGGGCATAGTTGTAAGCTTGTGAGAGTTTGCTGTGGGAGATTGCCAGTTTACCCTGTGTCACTTTGGTAAGGCGCCTTTCTCTCGGAGCATCTCCGTTTCTCACCCACACAGTGGGCTCATCAGAACATTCTAGGAGTGTGTAAGCATTAGGGAAAGGGCTGCGTCTGCAGCAGTGCCATGCCTGAGTCTGGTTTCAGTACAATGTCCACTGCATTGTATCCAAAGATGGAGAGTCCTTTTGTGAAATGGACCCCACCCGTATAGCTACATGACCTGAAGAACCCAAACTAGACCATAAAGAGACTGGAGGGAAGGGTGAGAGGAGTCTTCCAATGGCCTTTCTAACCAAAGTGTTTGCAACCATGAGACTATGCAAATGAGGTGCTTGTGGTCCAACCAGGGGATTGGCTAGCTGGCTAATCATGTAAATAGGGTGCATAGTGCCCTAGCGGGCATGGGTATTTAGTTATTGTAGCTGTGTGCCGCAGAGGCAGTTCTGACTCCTTGGAACCCTTTGGACAACAAAATGAAATGCTGTTCAGCCCCGTGCCATCCTTTAGAATTTTCCTTATGCTGAAGCCTGTTCTTGTAGACTTTGTGTCACTCCAGATTGCCCAGGGCACTCTTCTTCTTTTTTGCTGTCCCTCTATTTTACCAACACAATGTCCTTCTCCAGGGCCTGGGCCCTCCTGATGATATGACCACAGTGCAGGAGACCGAGTCTCCGCATCCTTGCTAAAAAGAAACATTCTTCTAGTTAGGCTTTGATGAGTCTTGGGAGCCGGGCACTATCCACTTCTTCTGGTCTCTGGACAAAGGAGCAGTGGTTTAGGTTTGGGATTTAGATTTGTTGTTGGTAGTCGTGGTTTGTTTTATCTTGTTCCCTTTTGTCCCCACCCCACCCCTACCCCCTGCCCCCTCAGAGTGATTTCCAGTGGCCACATTTATGCAAAGCTCTAGATTCCCAGCCAGTCCTTCCTGGGCAGCTCTCTCTTGGAATCTCAGTCTCAGTCCAAATCTGGCCCATTTCCCTGTGTATTTGAGGCCAAAATTCTGAAGTCAAAGGATATTAACATATTTTTCAGACCATAAGATGCACTCCCCCCAAAAAAAGTGTGTGTTGCAGGGGAGGATGAGGGTGTGTCTTATGATCCAAAGGTGTGGTACCCCAGAACATTTTAGTATACTGGTACCATTTGGCTGAGAATATTTTTTTCTTGTTTTCCTGCTCTAAAAGCTGGGTGTATCTTATAGTCAGGTACATCTTATGGCCCGAAAAAATACAGCAGTCACCCATTCTGCAAGGGGCCCGGGGCAGTCTGCCACCCACAGTCACTGACTACCCACAGAATAGTGAGAGGCGCGTGGCTGAGAGCAGACGCTGAGGCCAAAATTGAACTCGGGGCAGTGGGGCTGTACTGGGAAAAGACATGAGGAAAGCAAGTCACCGGTCCCTCTCCCTGGTGGTGTCACCGTTAGACACCCAGCCGCTAAGCCAAAGGTTAGTGGTTCAAATGAGCCACTGACCCGCCAGTTGGTATAGAGCGCCTTAGCCGCCATGCCAACCGAGCACCAGCCCCGCCGCTCCTTTCTGAGACTGTGTAACTTGATGGCAGCAGCCTCCTCTTTCTCCCGAGGAATGGCGGGTAGCTTTGAGCCCATTGCATGGGATTAACAGCCCAAGGTTTCACCCACGGCCGGACCCAGGCTCCTCCCACAAAGATGATGAGGCCAGGAAATGCTGGGGCAATTCTCTTACTCACGTGGGGTCTCTGTGAGTCTGGACGGTTCCAGGGCCCACTGTGGTCCATGTCTCCAGCTCTCCCCACCCCAGGTGGGCTTGCCTGTCAACCGTGGTGGGGAGTGTGTCCCAAATGAATGCAGCGGCGATGTCCACCTGCCCTGGGCCTGGGTGGCACCAGCCGGAAATGGACTGGGCTGCTCACCGACAGGTTGGAGGTGCAAGTTCACCCCGAGATGCCGTGGCAGAAAGGCCCGTCGCTCTCCTTTTTAAAACCCGGCCATTGAAGATCCCGTGGAGCACGTGGTTGCTACGATCCGGGGCTCTGGACCATAGTCGCCAGAGACCCAAGCCCATGGGCACGGCTCCATCCACAAAGGAAAGGCTCCGCACCCTCCCTTCTAAGGCGTCTTACGAGTTTGTCAGGAGCCATCTGAGGTACAACTTTCGGCCTGTCCCCATCTGGAGCCAAGGCAAGTGAAGAACTGCAAGACCCATGGGGACGCATACGCAGTCCAGTGACCTAGTGGATGGCTGGACCCTCAGCCTCCACCGATCTGACACCAGAAGAGTCAGATGGAGCCCCGCTCCCCCTACCCACTGCTCTGACAGGGGTGAAAATAGGGGGTCTCACGAAGAGAGGGAGAAAATTGCAGAACAAGACTCAAAATGATTTTTTTTAAAGGACGAGGTTTCTGATCAGATCCTGGTGCGGCCCCCAGGACAATGCATGGCCCTTAGTCTCAAGTGACCAGACGTCCGTCCTGCTTTTTAACAATTTAACAGCGTCCCGTGGGGTTTTAAAATTAAATAAATAGGGCTGAGCCCCAGTGACGTAGTGGTTGTGCGCGGGACTGCGGCCCCCTGGGCTGGTGGTTCAAATCCAGCAGCAGCTCTCTAGGAGCAAGGCTGGGACACCTACTCCCACCAGAGGGCAGTGATGCCCCCCAATAAAGATAATAAAAAAATTAAAACAAATATACTACAACACTATTTTTGCGTTCTATGAAAATTTCTGTTGCTCCGTAGAGAGCAAATTTTTCATTAAGAACCTGCCCCCCCCCCCACCGGTCATTGGTGTCCCGCTTAAAGTCTGGTCGCTTTACCTTAGTCACCCTTCCAGGCTGTAGCTGGACGCAAACCTGGCTACCCTCTCAGCCAAACACCTCTAAAGGCAAACCAGACTCACGGCCATCACGTCATTGCCGACTCAGGGCGGCCCCCTAAGGCAGGTGGAACTGCCCCGGGGGGTGTCCAAGACTCTTTGTGGGAGTAGGGAGCCCCATCTTTCTCGCGTGGAGAAGCTGGCGGTTTTGAACTGCTGACTCTGTAGATGGCATCCCCTCGTTGTCAGCACTCCTCCATCAGGGCGCCACCAAACCGCAGACCTGTCTGTCTCCATGGGGAGCAGTGACACCAGGGGAGATGCCCTCTCCTTAGAACCATCAACAGTCCAAGGTCGGAGGGCAGCACGCAGAGTCAACGTTCAGAAGGCAGGAGGGGCAGGGAAGGACCAGCAACCACAGGAAGCGCAGGGTTAGGAGCGGGAAGCGTTCTGTCCCGTTGGGGGTTGCAGCAGCAGTGTGGGAGTTACATAACCTGCTGTCCCCTTGCGAGGACCAGGAGTGAAGGGGTGGAGTCTAGCCTGTCAATCGGCTCGCGGCTTGAGGACGCCATCTGGAGGCTCTAGGGAGAGAGCGAGCTCACTGGAGGTGGGACAAAGACACTCTGCTTGATTCCCTATGAGACATTCCTGTTGGCAGCCACATGGAGACACGTTGAGGGCAGCCAGGGCCCTAGAACTGGAGGAGTCACACGGAGAGCCCTGCCAGCGCTGACATGCTGACGCCACCACGGGGTCCACAAGACGTTCCACCCACGGGCCTGTGATCTTCCTGCATTCTGCATCCTTGAATATGTTTTGTGAGTCTGAAGAGGAGTTTTACAGATTGATATCGGGCATATGGGCTAATATCAGATTTATGGATTTGATCTAGACTGGACTGGGATATTTTCTCGGAATTCAATTGCTCTTGTATATATTGCTCTTTCTTATACATATATAAATATCTCTGGATTTGTTTCTCTCGCCAACGCAGACTAATGCAAATGTCATGAAACAAAATGTGCGTACCCGGTTGACTAAAAAGCGAAGTTGCTCTGCAAACGTTTACCAGAATCACAATGAAATGGTTAAACGGGAAGATGGAGAACTCTGGAGAGCACAGTTCTTTGATACCCACGGGGTCGTGGTGAGCTGCAGGCAGGGGCTGTGGTGAGGTGGCAGGGGTCACCCGTCCTGGGTGCTGACAAGGAATCATCTTCTCCAGCTTCTGACATCCCTGCTCTGTCAGAAGGATCTTCGCCCACAGCAGAGGACACGAGGGAGACGCCCGCTTGTGTCTCATCGACGATGCCAAGGCATTCGACTGTGTGGATCAGAGCAAGCGGTGGAAAACCTTGAGGAGAATGGGAATTGAGAACACTGCATGGTGCGCCTCTGGGCCATGTACACACATCAAGAGGCCGCTGTGAGAAGAGGGCAGGGGCGCACCGCATGAGTCTAAATCGGGAAAGGTGTGTGCTAGGATTGCATCCTCTCCTCCTACGTGTTCAATCTGTAGACTGAGCCAATCACCAGAGAAGCTGGGGTCTGTGAATTAGAGCACGGCCTCAGGATTGGGCTTATAAACAACCCGTGATGTGCGGTCGACACAGCCTCGCTAGCTGAAAGGACGGAGACTGGAGACACTCGCGGGCGAAGATGAAGGCCTGCCGCCATCAGGATGGATGGTAACTCAGTATAAAGACCGAAATCCTCACAACTGGGCCCCCATGAGAAACAGAGAGAAGGTTGAAGTTGTTGAGGGTTTTGTCTGGCTTGGATCCACAAGGAGTGCTCACGGAAGCAGCCGTCAAGAGTCACAACACGGCATGGTGTTGGCGACATCTCCTGCACAGAGCATGTAAAAGTGAGACTTCCTTGGAGAACTAGGTTGTGCTGGACCCCAGCTATGGTGATTGTTTTAGTTTGGGTAAACTAGAGAAACAAAATTCATAGACATGCATATACATATAAGGGTAAGGTTTATATACAAGAGGAATGAAACATTAAGAAAGCACCCCAACCCAGCCCAGTTCAAAGTCATAAGTCTGATATTAGCCCATATGCCTGATACCAGTCTAATGTCTCCTTCCGACTCACGAAGTCACAGGCCAGTGGGTGCAGTGTCCCGGCACTGGCAGGGGTCTCCCCATGGCTCCTTGCTTCTAGGGCTCAGGGTCCATCAACAGCATCCAGTGGTGGTAGAGGCAACTCAGCGCTGGCAGGGGTCTCCACATGGCTTCTCCAGCTTCAGAGGTCTGGTTCCATCAGGGTAAGGCCGTGTGGCTTCTCCTCCGGCTCCTCCAGCTCCTTGGACGCTGCCATCTTGTCTTGTCCATAGTTCATCGTCTCAGAGACTGACTCCCAACAACTGGAGAGATAGCTTCTCATCTCCATGAGGGAAATATCACGAGATTTTCCAGAAGTCTCAGGAGAAAACCATGCCCACACGGAGGCCAAATTGGCTACTCCATGACTATCTCCAGATGAACAGGTTAGACTCCACCCCTACATCTCCATCATGAAATTAACATAAATAAGCACATGACCGCCACAGTGTTTTCAATCACCTCTCCTGCACATACAAGTGTGCCCTCAGACTGAAGAAGGAAGAATGGATGTGAATTGTGGTGCTGGAGAAGAAGAAGATTGAAAGGCCCATGGATTGCTAAAAAGACACGCCGATGGGTCTTAGAAGAAGTACAGCCAGAGTGCTCATGTCTCGTACTTGGGACATGTCAGAGGAGGTGAAAAAGAAGAGCCCCATCCCATCCCACCCCCCCCAGCAGATGGATTAACCCAGCGGTTACAACAATGGGCTCAGGCATCAGAACAATTGTGAAGGTGGTACAGGACCAGGCAAGATTTCCTTCTGCTGTCCTCCAGGTCGCTGTGGGTCAGAACCACCTCGATGGCACTTAAGAACCACCGCTTCTAAGGAGTCCTGGTGGGGCAGGGTTGTGAGACCCGGGGTTCGACTGGGTCATCTGGGAGAGCATCATGTGTCTAAGCCATCCTAGATTTTTACCAGAGTGTCTTTCCTCCACGGTCACCCCTTCGTGCCGTGGAAGTCGTCGTTCTTAAGACAACTCATCTTTCCGCCGTTGAAAACCATCCAGACAAAGGAAACAATGAATATGGGCTTCTCGTGGCCACACCTGGAGTCCCTCCTTCCCCGTCAGCACCATTTACGTGAATGCCCAACAACAGCCTGTAAGGTACAAATGAAGTTGCCGCCGGCCTCCATTGTGAAAACTGTCATTAGCGTCCACCTTCCAACTGTGTCTTCACTGGAGCTGAGAGTCCCTGAACAGCAGACACGGACTCCCTGTAACTTACACGGATGACATGTGGGGAAAAAAAATCACTGCTCTGTGGTGTCAAGGAGCCCACCTGAGACGTCAACACTGCCTGCCAGCTCATGAGTATCACAGATGCTGGCAGAGACGTAGGGCTCCCTCCCGGGTAGGAGTCAGAAGAAAGGCTTTGCTAAGAATTCACAGCCAAAGCTGGAGCCGGGGCCTGGCATATCTGCACAGGTTGGCCTGGCCCCAAGTACCCCAGGGCATGCTGGGAGGTGAGGGGTGCAGTGCGCCCTGGGGAATGAGATGGGCACAGTAAACATGGAGTGTTCTGTGGGTACAATTGGTGCCAGGCATTCTGGGCTTTTAGTGGGCACCAGGCATGCTGAGGTAGGTGATAGCCACTGTGTATGCTGGGGTCAGTGGACTCAGGATGTGTTGGGAATTAGGGGAACACAATCGGTACCGTTCACGCTGGGGTTGGTAGGTGCAATGCACTGAACATTGGGTGACTGCAGTGCACACCAGAGACTAAGCGGGCACAGTAGGTGCAGTGCACTATGGGGAGTGGCAGGCATCATGCACACTGGGATTAGGTGGGTGCAATACATGCTGCGGATTAGATGAGTCAAGCAGGTGCAGTGCGTGCTGGAGATTGGGTGAGCACAGTGAAGTGTAGTGCATGCTGGGGATTAGGTGGGTGCAATGCACTCGGGAGGGTTGGTGGGCACAGCGAGTACAGTGCCTGCTGGGGATTGGGTGGACGTAGTGGACGCAGTGCGTGCTGGGAATCCAGTCGGCGCAGTGCACACTGGGGGCTGTGGAAAAGCTGATGGACCAGGGCTATGAATACAGCGCCTTTTGATGCACAAGCCGGCCCCCTCCTCCCAGGGGTAGGGAGTTCAGTCACATGGTAGTCCCTGCTGGGCACCTTGACCCATGTAGCTGCCAGAGTGATAGTTACAGAAGCTGGTGGGTCCTGGGAGGTGGGAGCATTGGGTCTGGCCGTGCGGCACCCATGCAGCCTGCTTCTCCTGGCGTCTCCTTATGTCAGAGTGTTCCCTCTGCTTCGATACCCCCTTGTGCGATCATTTTCTTTCGGACGTCCGTGGCATCTGAGAAACCAGTCTGATAACCCCATCTCCCAGGCAACCCAGCGCTGTCGGGGAACAACGCTTCACAGAAGAGCCTATTAGAATGAAATATGATTCCCAGAGTGCCCGCCACTTGGGTCCACTTAGGCTCCCTCTTCAGAGGCTCGGGGCGCATGTGAGGGCTCAGTGCGCCTAGAGAAGGCCCTCTGTTTCCCCCGCTCTGCGCAGCGAAAGAAAGGCCTGACATTCTGCTTCTGAAATCCAACCAGTGAAGGCCTTTTGGAACACAGTGGCCCTCAGTCACACAGAGTGATCCTGTCAGAACCGGCTTGACTTGGGGGTCGCATTTGGTTCTGAATTCAAGAAAGGTGTTGGTGTGGACTGGGACATAATAGGCCCACTGCCGTGCACAGGGCATAACCCCTTGTCATTCAATCTTAAATTTTAAATTTTAAATTTGTTCCCCTTTTCAGAACTTCCTGTTTTCTTTTCCAGTGAGGTTTTCCTCTGATTTGTTGTGTCATTGCTGCTGTTGTTGTTGTTTTTTTCCCCTTTGTTTTCTTTTTAAAATGTTTTTCTGTATAGGAAGTCCAAGATAGGTGCATCTTTAGAGACTGGGGAGTTTGTGGGGGGAGGGAAGATGGCAAGCTAATTAAGAGCGGGTACAAGAACAAAGAAAATGTCCTGGAATTGATTGCGGTGATTATTGCATGGCTCTTCTTAATAGGATTGAACTATTGAATTGAACAGCTTGTGAATTATGTGCCAATAAGAGCCATTAGGAAAGAAGAAACCCCTCCCCACAGAAGAATTCACTTCGGATGGCAGCACCGCAGCTCCAGCTCTGGGAGAGACATGATCAGAGCACACAGGAGCAAATGGAGGGGGCGGGAGAGAGAGGGGAGCACATCCTGGCCCGCCAAGCCCTGAGGACGATATTCCCGCTCAGAGCAGCCGAAGCACAGGGAGGACCTTAGGACCGGCCCCAGTGGAAGACACGACGTCCCTCACTGACCCACAGTGCTACGGGGGACACAGCACTGGAGACACAATGCAGAAATGGCGCCCGATCTGACCCCCCCCACACACACACACACCGAGGCGAAGGGAGTGCACACTAAGGGAGTGCAACAAAAAATGGCAAGGGGTGCCGAGTAAGGAAGTCCCCAGGGAACACCCAAAGTAGACTTTGGGGTCAGGGTGTGGCACCCCAACATGCTGGACCGGAAAACACTTGCAAAGGTCAACAAACAGACCTGAACCTACTATTTACAGGCCTTTCTTTTGATTGTCGTTGGTTTGCTGATGTTGTTGTTGTTTTGTTTTGTTTGGCTCTGTCTTGGTTTTTGTGTATATTATTACCTCTGCGGGTCTATCTAGATAAGACAGTCGGGATAAACAATCTGGAGGAGAAAACACTGGGACCGATGGTTCCTGGGGGGACATGGGGGAAGCAAAGTGAGTGTCAAATCCAAGCACAAGGGAACAACAAATGATTCAAAATTGAGAGCGAGGAGGATGTAGGAGGCCTCCTAGGGCTTGATCAAGGGCAATGTACCCGACAGGAAACACTGGAACTCAAATGAAGGGTGAGCATGATAGTGGGACAAGAGGAAAGTAAAAGGAAACAGAGGAAAGAACTAGGAGGCAAAGGGCATTTATAGAGGTCTAAATACAGGCATGTACATATGTAAATATATTTATATATGACAATCGGGAAATAGATCTATGTGCATATATTTATAAGTTAACTATTAACGTAGCAGACAGACAATGGACCTCTACTCAAGTATTTCCTCAATGCAAGAATACTTTGTTCTGTTAGCCTGGCATTCCATGATGCTCACCTTCCTGACATGATTGCTGAAGGCAAAGCAGGTGCATAAGCAAATATAGTGAAGAAAGCTGATGGTGCCCGGCCATCAAGAGATACAGTATCTGGGATCTTAAAAGCTTAAAGATAAACAAGCCGCCATCCAGCTGAGAAGCAATAAAGCCCACATGGAAGAAGCACACCACACTGTGTGATCATGAGGTATCCATAGGATCAGGTATCAGGCATCAAAGACCCAGAACAAAAAAATCATATCATTGTGAATAAGGGGAGGGCCAGAGTGGAGACCTAAAGCCCATCTGTAGGTAACTAGACATCCCCTTACAGAAGGGTGCGGGGCAGAGATGAGCCAATCAGAGTGCAGTGTAGCACTGATGAAACATAGAGCTTTCCTCTAGTTCTTTTGTTTTTGTTTTTTGGGCATCACTACCCTCTGGTGGTGGGAGTAGGAGGTCCAGCCTTTGCTGGAAGTCGCTGTTGGAATTGAACCTCCATCCCAGTGGGCCGCAGTCCTGCGCACAACCACTATGCCACCGGGGCTCAGCCTACTCTAGTTCTGTAATGCTTCTTCCCTCCACTATCATGATCCCAATCTACCTTACAAATCAGGTTAGACCAGAGGATGAACACGGGGACAGATCAGAGCTGGAAACACAGGAAATTCAGGACAGATAAACCCCTCAGGGCCAGTGAAGAGTAGAGATACCAGGAGGGGAAGAGGAAGGTGGGGTAGAAAGGGGGAACAGAGCACAAGGACCAACATAAAACCCCCTCCCTGAGGAGTGGACAAAAGAAAAGTGGGTGAAGGGAGGTGTCAGACAGTGTAAGACATGGCAACATAATAATAATTCACAAATTATCAAGGATTCACGAGGGAGGGGGTAAGGCTGGTGCCGGGCACTCCATCCGAAGCACAGTGTCTTCCCAAGTCAGAAGGCAGCTCAGAGAGAGAAGTGGGGAGCCAGCAAGAAGAAAGAGAGGGAGAGAAGTGAGCCCAGGGTAAGGTAAGCAGGATGGGGATAGCGAACTTGGGGCTTGGGTTAAAGAGAGAATGAGAGAAAGAACTAGAGAAATGAAGGGCGGGAGGGAAGAAGCAAGTTGATATCCCGAAGTTGATGGTAAGTCATTATGAGCCTGCAGGACAGGGCAGAGGTGTCCCTGCGGGTGTCTGCAACGGTTCCCGTTTATGGCAGTCCTGAGCCCTGTGCCTCCCTCGCCGCCGAGGCTGGTCGTTTCCAACTGCTGACCTTGCAGTTCACTGAGCAGCAGGAAGCCACAAGGCCGCCAGGACTGAGGGGAGAATTCGAGAAGAAAGGGCTTGAGGAGAGGAGGGTGGGAGTGGAGGAAGCAAGAGAAGAAAGAAGCCCCTCGCGGTGAAGTCCCCCGACCCTGACTGAGCCACGTGAGTCTGCAAGCATCCGAGCCCCGGGCCTGGTTTCAACCCTCGGAGGAAGGTGATGCTGTCTGCCCCTTGTCAAGATGGACAACCCAGGAAAGGCGATTCAGGACTGCGCTCTCAGTCGGTAAGGGCTTGATGGACATGGGGGAGGGAGGGGCGTAGTTTAATCTGTACAGAAAGGACGGCTGGTGACGAGGCTGCTAATTAGCACGCTGAGGCCATCACTGTCACATCGGACCATTTATTCGCGTGTTGCTTCAATTCCTCCATTGCCATCCTTCCTGCACCTGTCGCCCCAACTCCCTGTCTCTCTCTTTCTGAACCCTCTGAACTTGGGGAAGGCTGCCTCCTTCATCTCAAATGGCCAGTTCTTCTGACTCAGACGTGACTGCAAAGGGTAGAGTCCATGGTCTTGGGGAGGGGCACCAAGGGGATCCCACCTGTCTTTCCAACCAGTAAGCCTGATCTCTTGTTACAATTTTTCATTCTGGGCTGAGCCCCAGTGGTGTAAGTAGTTGAGTGCGGGACTGCAGCAGTTCAAATCCAGTGGCGGCTCTCAGGAGCAGTGCTGGGTAGTTCCCATGATCACCAGAAGGCAGCAATGCTCCAAAAAAACAAAACAATTTTTCGCTCTGTCCCCCACTTTCCCCCACTCTATGCAGGACCTTCTACGGTGAGCCTTTTCAGAGTAGTGGATAGGGTGAGCTGGGCACCAGCCAGTTCTTCTGGGCTCAAGGTCACGGAGACAGATGTTGAAGCAGCCGATGGGTCCACGGCACAGATGACCTCCATGGTCTTTTGCTGTGCATCACTCTTCTTTCCTCTGGGCAGGGAAAAAACTAATAATACTTGCAAGTTAGACCGTTGCTCACAAGCTCTGAAGATCCCCACCACTTCTCACCAAAGTGCAAGGTGAGATACCATCTTGTGGATTAGGCTCGGCCAATGGACCTGGATACACCCAAAGACGATGGTCCTGAGCCCCCAGGCCAAGGCTTTCTGATCCACTCTTCAATCATCCATGGCTTGACAAATTCACCCATCCATCCAGCAGTCCTGAAGCACCAATTTTGTGCCCCTCTGGGGTGGTAGGGACTCCATGATGAGCAAGGTAGGCCCCAACCTGTGAACCACACTGAAGAGGAGAAGGAAGTCTGCTCTCCAGCCTGGCCCGGCTTCTACTAGACTGAGAGGTTGGATCAGATCTAAGGCAATTAGAAAACAACTACATGTTTCATTGCATGCCGCTCACCAGTCCAGGGGATTCTCCCAGGGGAAAAACTAATATAATCATTGCCATTTTCAGGGACGAGATGACTCTCACGCTGGACTTGAAGGCCACTTTGAGCTGGGAACGCCAAGCAAAGTGGAGAGGGTAGGTTGTTCTGGGAGGGAAGCAGCCACTCAGAGTCACTCAGGGAATAGGACCTGCAATGTCCACTTCTATAGTGGACCCTGAGCCTTTTTAACCCAGGGCTTGAGGAGCCCCTGAGTAAGGCAAATGGATCATGCCTCTCACAGCTAATGCGAGGCTGGTAGTTTAAGTCTATGCCTGAGCGCCTTGGAAGAAAGGCCTAGAAATCTACTTATTTTTTTTAAATCTTTTTAATCGTTTTATTGGAGGCTCTTATAGCTCTTATCACAATCCATACATCCATTGTGTCAAGCACATTTATACATATGTTGCCATCCTCGTGTTCAAAACATTTTGTTTCTACTTGAGCCCTTGGTATCAGCTCATTTTCCTTCCTCCCTCATGAACCTTAGATAATTTATTAAAAAATAATTTCATGTGTTATACCAACCGCTGTCTCCCTTCACCCATGTTTCTGTGGTCCATCCCCCTGGGAGGGGCTTATATGTCCATCATTGTGACCGGTTCCCTCTTTGCCCCCCACCCCGCACCTTTAGAGCTCTATTGTTGGTGCAACTATACACAAAAGGACACCCTTCCGTGCAATAGATTTGACACATATTTTTCAAAGATGCTGGTTCTATTCTTTATCCTATGTCAACACCCTCATTATTTCTATTTGAACTGCTTTCATCGCACTAAGCTGGCCTCGCTGCCTCGCCAGCATCCTCAACTGTGCTTCAGAGAAAGTGCTGTCTGTTTGGTTTCATGGGAAGCCCTGGGGGTATAGAGACTACTCATTGGGCCACCAGCAGCTCCGCACAAGAAAGACTGGGCTTTCTATTCCTGTAAACAGTTAAAGTGCTGGAAACCCAGAGGGGGTCACGATAGGTCAGTGGCAGTTACATACTCTGGTGTCAACTTGTGAAGGGGCGGAGTCAGGCTGTCAATCAGTCTGCAGCTTGGTGACCTCATCTGGATGCGCCTCAGTCTTATCTCACTGGAGGCCTGATGCACACAGACACGGCTTCTTCTCCCCGTGAGACATTCCTGCTGACAAGTCCCGGGGACTGTGCTGATGGCAGCCAGGGCCTTGGAGCTGGAGGAGGCACGTGGAGACCACGCCAGCACTGAGATGCTTCCACCGCCACTGGATCCACAAGACTTCCCACCCGCTGGCCTGTGATCTCCCTGCACTTGCATGATTGCATGTGTGGCATGAGTCTGAAGGGGATTTAGAGACTGATATTGGACATATGGGCTCATATCATTATGGGCTTGTTTTAAAACTCTGTCTCACACACTTACAAGTGTCTCTGAGTTTGTTTCTCTCGTCTATCCGGACTAATATAGTCAACGTCCATTCAATGGCCGCGAGAGAGATTTGGCTTCATATTGTGTTAGGCTGAGTTTTCGAGAGGAAACAAAACCAGAGACTCTCATATATGCATAAGGAGACCTTTCTATCAAGAAAGCAGCCCATCCAGGTCCAGCTCAAGTCCGTGGGGCCGATGGGTCCACAGGCCCCTACAGACACACTCAGCGGCTGTTGGATGGCAAGGAGGAAGCTTTGAGAGCCCAGGCTGGTAGGAGCAGGGTCTGGTAGATCTAGAGGAAGATGACAGGGCAACAGCTCCCAGAGACGGCAGGCTCCAGGATCTGCCGAGCCTAGCGCCAGCTACACAATCCAGGCCAGCTGGAAGGCAAAGCGAGCCAAGGCAAGAGAGAGGGAATTTCCATTCTGTGGACACATTCACATCTCTGAGGAACACGTGTTTTGGGGGCGGGGGAAACATGTACACGTGGGCTGGAAGAATAAGATGTCAGGACTAAGTAGCTATGTCGGGCAGGTGCACGACGGAGGGACTTGGAAGTGTAGCTGAGGGGTGTAAACCAGATCCCCAAGGCCGCAGGAGCCGACACACTTGTAAGACCTACAGATTGCCACCAGCAGAGATGGAGAGACCTGATTCCTTTGCAATGGATTCCTGCCACCCACGGTTTCCTTCCTGTATACACGTGGCCAACACGCTTGACTGCAAACGGAAAGGTTGGTGGTTCAAATCCACCCAGAGAGAGCTCCAAAGAATGACCCGTCAATCAACTTCTGAAAAGTCAGGCCCGGAAATTCTTGGGGAGCACAGAGTGGCCAGCGGTCAGAGTCAGCACCACGGCGATTGTGTTTCGGTGTCACTTGGCTTTAATGTACCAGACAGCATCTCCAGAGTCCCTGGGCGACCTGCGGGGTTGATAAGTTCAGCCACTAGGTTGGTGGTTTGAGTCCACCTCGGAAGAAAGGGCTGGCAATCAGATTCAAAAAATCAGCCATGGAAGACAGTTCTACTCTGACATGCGTGGACCAGGTCTATTACTCATAGGCAACGGTTTTACAAGATTGGTGTGTGAACCTGCCATGAGGTCCTTCAGGTCATAGGCTGAGACAAGAAGGAGACTGAGAAGGACCAAGGTGCTGGGCCCAGCTGACAGCACTGGGATCTCCCTTTTCACAGCCCTCCCCCAATCTGTGTGTGTGCATGCATGTGTGTGTGCGTTTTCATATGTACGTGTGCATGTGTGGAGTAGGTGTCCCCATGCCTTGAGAGCCTCCCAGAGGGTGCTGTCCATCCGCCGAGACTGGAGATGACTCCGAGACGGATTTCCAGGACATCCCTTTGGGGATGACGAGGAAAGGGAAGCAGGAACAATGAGTTTCTACAGACCTCTGTCACGGGCAAGCTGGAGGATTCATGGGAGAAAGAAGCCAGGTAAGCACACTCTCACGCGGAGCCTGGTGCCTCAGCGTGTTAGGCGCTGGGCTGCTATCCACAAGGTCGGCAGTTCAAACACATGAAGCACTCCTCTGGAGAAAGATGAGGCCGTCTGCTGCCATGAAGAGTCACAATCTTGGAACCCTCTGAGGAGCAGTTTTGTTCTGCTCAAAGGGTTGCTGTGAGTCAGAAGCGACTTGCTGGCAGGGGCTTGAGGGGGGCTGCCCCCCAAAGTCAGTCCACATCAGAGCAAACTGGGCTCACGGGTGTCTCGGCCGGCATCTGCTTGGGCTGCTGCAGCAAGAACAGAAGGAGGTCTTCTTGGTTTACAAGCCCGGGGGGGCTGAGCCGTCTGAGCAGAAGCAGCCCGATCACGCTGTGAGAGCTTTCTATATTTAGCTGCGTCCGTTGGTGACTGATTCCAGAACAGCATCCAACTGTGTGGGAAATGCTCCAAGCAACAAGTCCGGAGTCGCAGATCACTGCGGCCGCAGGGGATGCTGGGAAGCACACACACACACACACACACACACACACACACACACACTCACACACACACACCCATCAGCTCATCAGGAGGACAGGAAGGGTGGGCTGTGTGCCATTTCTGTCCTCTGCGAGGTCTCAGCGGCGATGTTTATTAACATGACAAGCTCCTCTTCTCTACGTGTCCCTGGTCACCTTTCCGCTGAGGCAGCTCATGGACGCTCCACACGGGGCCAGCAGGCCGGGCCTGTCATTGTCAAGGGGAACCACGTGTCTGATGCAAGACTTAGCCTCAACCTGTGAACTCTGCCCACATCAGCACTCAGGCCCACACTGCACGGGCATGCATGCACAGGCGTGCAGGGGCACATGCACATCACCTGATGCAAATCATCCCACGCGTGTGCTTGTGCGCGTGCATATCCACACCTCATGCTCACATGTGCAAGCATGCGTGCACACACTGGCCTGTGTCATCATGCTTATGCTTACATGTGTGTATATGCATGCACATTCATGCCTTCACTCACATGTGCACACACATCTTGTCTCCTATGTGTCACTTTGCATGCACGTATGTTAACATGCCCACCTGTGTGCACACACATGTTCATACTTACATGCACACGTGAATACACACCTTTTGGTCATGTGCACATGAGTACGCATGCATGCATGCATGCATTCACATGTTCACACACATATACACCTTCATATACCCACATGCATCTACATGATCACACGTGCATGCCAACACAGAGGCATGTCCACATACTTGCCACTCCACACATGCACACTCGTGCACATAGTCAATGCACACATGTTCACTCACGCTTATAGGCACGCACATATCCGTGCATGCTTACGCCTATTCTTCATCACCCCACTGTGCACGTGCGTCCTGCATAACCCAGGACCCCAGGTCCCGATCATGTCTGACTTTTCTCCAGTTGTTGCAGGACTCCCGGAGGTGAGGATAACATGCGGCCCTGAACTGGCTTCTGCTGTGCTGGAGGAGAGCACGGTTCACAGGGGACCTCGCTGATCGACCTCGGGGAACTCACTCTCTGAGCTGGGCGCAGAGGCCCCTGCATCCATCACTCTGCCTCCGTGGCACCTGATTTTCTCCTGAAACTTGTTCCCCTGGGTTTGTCGTAACAAATGGCCCGCCTGATAATTGCCGGCGCGCTCTCTAAGGGGACCATGACAAGGGCAGGCCCCATCCTCTCTCGGAGATGCGCCTCGCTTCCAAGCTCCATTCCCAAGCTTGAAGAGGTGGGATTGACGCGAAAACCTGAGTGCAAAAGGAAGGTCCAAACACCAGGGGAATGCTACCTCCAGTCGTGCCCGGGGGGGGGGGCACGGCCCTGCAGGAAAAGCCACCTCCCCACATCACTCCAGGGACACAGGGTCAGAGCTTCGCCGGTGGACGCATGGCTGCTCCGTGGCCGGCAGCTGCTCTCCCCGGGCTCCCGCATTCCCGCATTTGGTGCTGGCACAGCGATCCCCTGTCGCTGTCAGGCCGTAGAAAGCCCAGGGTTTCTCGCGCGGAGCTGCTGGTGGTTCAGAACTGCTGACCTTGCAGCTTGTAGCCCTAACGCGAAACCACTACACCACCGGCTGCACTGCCAATGCCCATTGACCCACCCAAGCGGCAGCGCCTTTGGGCGCAGGGCTCACGCTCGGTAAGCGTGCCCTGCGCATTTGAAGTGCAGCCAGGCCCGAGCCAGACGGGCCCCCGGGTCTGATGGCGCAGCTCGGCGCTTCCTCGCAACGCCAGCAGGAGTCCTGCCGGCACTCACCTGGACTATTATTATCTATAAACAACAACAAAGGCAACCCTACTGCAGTGGGCGGGCTGCACCCCATGGCGCGCACACAGCCCCTCACTCCATACCACGGGACAGAGCAGACTGCCCCATAGGGTTTTCTGGCCGCCATCCATTGGGGGGTTGGGGGTGCAGATCACCCCCTTGGCCTTTCTCCTGCCAAGCCACTGGGTGGGCTCGAACTGCGGACCTTCAGGTTGGTAGACACACGCAGACCCTTTGCGCCACCCACACCTCAGAAATGCCTTCCGTTCCTTCCTGTCCGTGCGCACGCCTTGCCGCCCGACCCGGAGCCTGTTTCTGCCTGCGGGTGCTGTCCCTGGCCCGACGCGTGCTCGCCCTTCCCGGCTCACACAGCTCCGGTGCGGGCCTGCCTCCCTCTGAGCTCTCCTAACTCAGAGAGAATCGCTGCCAAGTCCCGTGCTGTCGCCAAGACCCAGGGGCATCTGACTGCTGTGGCCCAGAGATCCTCACGGGCCGATTTGCAGACCTCGCCTGCCAGGCCTCTCTTCCTAGTCTGTCTTAATCTGAAAGCACCACGGAATCCTGCTGGGCATCAGAGCATGCGCAACCTGCAGGGACAGACTGCAGGGCTGCTGCAGCACTGAGGCGCGCCGGCCCTCGTACATGCATGTGACCCCCGGGGCCCCTCCCCCTGGCATGCCCCAATTCACAGTGTCTTGTGGAGCTGGCTCCTGCTCTGGCCAGGGTGGGGGGCTTCTTCTCCCTGAAGACTCTCTTGACACTGGAGTGGCCATGCAGTCCTTTCTAGCTCACTGATCCCCCTGGTGTCCCGCAAGAGAACTGCGCCTGCGTCAGTGGCTGATGGTGCCCACTGCCCAGCAGGAGTCCGCCAGCCCTTGCTTTTGAGCCTCATGTTGAATTAGAACCAACGGCGTTTCAGTTAGCAGCTGGGCACCTGCCCTAACCACTGGTACCACCCGGGGGCTCCCAGGAATAACCTGTGTGTGCCTCAGCACGGGGCCCTGGACGGACCCCAGCTCCTGTCCCCCATTGGCAAAGGGACAACCATCAAACTCAGCTCAGCAGTCATCCACTCACGGGGCCTCAATTGGACAGGGAGAGCTGCCCCTGTGGCTCTGCAAGACTCTCAACTCTTGACAGGAATAGAAAGCCTCGTCTTTAGTGGTTGCAGATGCTATGCCACCAGTGCCCCTAGGGAGGCCCTTGGGCATGTTAACTAACCCACATGTGGTAACTGCACGAGTGCACCCTGAGAAAGCCCCCACCACAGTCAAGGATTCCTGGGACCAGAAAAGCAGCCAGCCACAGCTGAGCGGGAAGACTGATCCTGTGTCTTGCCCAAGGGGGCTCCAAGGCTAAGAACAGGACTGGGTCAGAACCAGCGCCCTTCCCATTATGTCCAGGATACTTCACCTCCTCAATTGCTCCTCAGTTTCCCCATCTGTAAAGTGAGCGTGCGTGAGATCTCACCCCTAGGGCCGTGGCTGGGTTGAGACAAGAGCAGCGGTCTAAAAATCTATCATGAACCCCAACACGCTCCCCAAATGCATGAGACAGGCCAGGAGGCTGGATGGTGGGTAAAAATTCCAGCAATCTAATTGTACCTGGGAAAAGACACGGGCATTTGTCCTTGGAAGCAGCTCCACTTCTAGGGATTCATTCCAAAGGGAAGCTGGCAAAAATATAAAAGAAAATGTGTAAACACACATCGCCCACGTCTCCAACACGAAACAAAAATTAAATGATAAGCTACTAAATAAACCATACAGAGATGCATATTTTTAAAGGTATGCACAAAAACAAAGAGATGGATTTGTTTTAAAAGCCATCAAAATCTAAACCAAATTTCTGTTGTTTGTGTTAGGGGCCATCAAGCCGCTTCTGACCCAAAATGACCT
>PVJH01014017.1:0-23049 GCA_004026705.1 Nesogale talazaci
ACCACCACCACCATCACCACCACCTCCACCACCACCACCATCACCATCACTGCTACAGTCACCACCATCACCACCACTGCCACCAGTCACCATCATGACTCTCACCACCACCACATCCACCACCACCTCACCTCAGCCCTCACTGCTCCCAAACCTATAAATGAAATCAGATCCCAGCACAAAGCCCAGCCCAGAAGAGAAGGCCTACATACGAAAAGGGTGGCCAGATGTATCATTGGCATTGTTAGAAGACTGGGGCGGGGCCAGTTCCTAGTAATGTCAGCTCAGGCGAGGAAGAGCATGTTGCAGGTGGGGCTGAATCTCTTGGGACCCGAGCATTTACCCGAGATCTGGGATTGGTAGCTCAGGGAGCGGGAAATGTGTCTCTCTCTTTCCCCAAGTGATCGGTTGGCGCCTGTGTTCAGCAGCCAACTGTCCTGGATGAGGTTGAGATGCCTTGGTGAGGTGCAGGGCCAAGTGGCCCTCAAACTAGAAACAAGAACCAAGCTCTGATCCCCAAGGAGGCACTGAGGACCCCTACTCCCTCACCCACCCACACTGGTGGCAGAGGGCAGGCATCTTGGACAGCCCTGAACTGTCCTCACCAGGCAGTCCTGAGACCGGGAGATGCTGACACTGGAGTGGGCTCCATGCCTACAGAGGGAATGAGAGGCTCTTTTCTTTTAAAGGACACAGATCATAAAAATAAGAGAAAATCAATAGATTTCAAGACCAAAAGATGGTTAGATCTCGTGTGCAGATCAAAGAGCTACTGTATATCCTCGAGTATAAGCTGACCCGAATATCAGCTGAGGTACGTAATTTTACCACTAAAACTGTATTAAAAATGTGCTGGAAAACTCGGCTTATGCACAAATATATATGCTAATTGCTTGGGAATCCATTTACAATAAAAAGAGAAGCAGTTTGTTCCTAGCTTATATAAATGGTTAACGTGCTGTGATGTGAACCACAAAGTTGAAGGGTCAAGAGTACCAAGAGTCCTCGGAGAAAAACCTGGTGACTGAAAAGCCTGTGGGCCACAGCTCTAATCTGATGCCCAGGTGGGCTGAGTCAGAGTCGCCCAGTGGTAACGCTGGTCTTGTGTGTGTGTGCGTGTGTGCGCGTGTGCGCGTGTGTGATCAACATTTGTGTATTACTGCCATCTCACGCTCAAGTTCCGGTCAAGCGCGACAGTGGTTTTACTCTTGCCTTTCACCCCCAAACAACCGGCCCAAACCACACTCTGCAAGTAGCTAGTCCACTCGGTGGTCTCCGCCAGCCTGGACCAGGTCTCTGCCTTGACTTCCATGGCCTCCCTAGCCCCTGGGTAGAAGCGCGTTCCTTGCTTTGGTTCGGATGGCTTCTCCTGGCAGGCAGGGTCAGTGTCTCCGGGCCAGCAGCAGCCCCAGGAGAGAGCGAGCTTCGGGACACACAGCCTGGTTTAAGAACATGGTGAAAGCCATGCAGCATTAGAACACACACTCTCAGACGTCCTGTCCCCTGGTTTCGGCACTGGAGTCACTGACGCAATGGAGGAAGTCACCGTTCTCCCTTGGAACCCGAAAGGTGAACATCTCACAATCCATAAAACAATTTATTATTTATATCTGTACACATGGTAGGTTAAAAAGAACTGATAGAGACTTTTCATATCACAGAAATCTTAAAATAAAACAAAACACCAAAATAGGAAGCTCCGTTCTTGACACACCCTCCATAGATGCCACTCTGCGGACAGCCATGGTCCCTCCCTCCTTGCCCACCCCCCCCCACCCCCACCAGGCAGATAGCTCTTCAAACAGCAAGAGGAAAACTTACTTCGGCATCCTCAGAGAAGTCAAGCCTGATCCCTGGGCATGTCCTTTGAGTTTGGGGACCAAAAGAAAGTCTGAGGGTTGGCTGAGCCCTGGTGGTGCAGTGGTTGTGTGCGGGACTGCGGCTTCCCAGGGTTGATGGTTCATTTCCAGCAGCAGCAGCAGCAGCTCTCCAGGAACAAGGCTGGGCTTCCTACTTCCACCTGGGCAGTGATGCCACACACACACACACACACACACACACACAAAAGAAAGTCTGAGGGACAGGACTGGGATTTGGGAGCACGGGCCAGGTTCCCAGGAGATACTCCGAGCACAGTCCTCGTTCACCTTGAAGGGTGAGCAAGAGTCCTGTTGTGTTGGAAAAAACTCTGCACCCCACCTTCCCTGGCATGGTTTCCAATTTTCCTAACATGTTTTCATTGTCCGTGTGGTGACGCTCCTGTGTCTGTCCAGAAAACCAGCCGCAGGAGTCCCTTCTGGATCCCAGACGCGGCTGCCACCATCACTGCCTGAACTGCCCCTCTCTGCCCCAGTGGGTGGCCTCAGCAGCCACTATTTCGGTTGGGCCTTTCAGGAGGGTCGTTATTTTGAGGATGCCCCACGGAGCCTGAGACAAGTGAGTGGTTGAAAGTCAGTCTGCAGACATATGGGTCGTGGAGAACGGCAGCTTCCTATTTTGGTGTTTTTTTTTTAAAAAAGATTTTTCGGGGGCAACAATGGAGAAACAGGATGAGGATTATACCCTGTTTGACATAACCACACCATGGCAAAACACTAAGGGTGTGGAACAGAGCATGGAGTTCCTCAGGGAGTGCCAAAGAGATACTTTGGGGCCAGGGTGTGGCACTCCATCAGACTCAACCAGAGGACACTCCTGAAGGTCAACGAACAGACCTTGTGCTATTTATAGGCTTTTGTATTGTTATTATTTCTATTTTTTTACATATACATAGGACAATGGTTTTTTTGTTGTTGCTGTTATCATTGTTTTATTTTTTTTTGGTTGCCTCATTTTAGGATGCTTTTTTTGTACATATTGTTTTCGCTGCAGGTCTATCTAGATAAGATAGGAGGGACAAACAGTTTGAAGGTGAAAGCAACGGGACTGATGATTCTGGGGGGTGGGGTTGGGAGACATGAGAGAAGAGGAGGAAGGGAAAAGAAGGTGGTGTTGACCAGCCCAGGGATAAGGGTATAACAATCAATTCAAAATCAGTGATAAGGTGCTGGTGAGAGGTCCGATAGGGATTGATCACGAGTAATGTAACAGAGAGAAAATACTGAAACCCAAATGGAGGCTGAGCATGATAGTGGGACAAGAGGAAAGTAAAAGGAAATAGAGGAAAAACTGGGGTGTGGTGGTAAAGGGCATTTATAGAGGTTTAAATACAGGCATGTACATAGGTGCCTATATTTACATGTGACGATTGGGAAATAGATCAATGAGCATATACTTATAGGGTTAGTGGTGGAACAGCAGATGGGTGTTGGACCTCCACTCAAGTATTTCCTCAGTGCAAGAACATTTTGCTTAATAAAATTGGCATTCCATGATGCTCACCTTCCAGACACTATCACTGAAAACAAATGAGTGCATAAGCAAATGTGGTGAAGAAAGCTGATGGTGCCTGGCTATCAAAAGACATAGTGTCTGGGGTCTTAAAGGCTTGAAAGTAAACAAGCTGCCATCCAGCTCAGAAGCAACAAAGCCCACATGGACGAAGCACACCAGCCTGTGGGACCAGGAGGTGTAAAGGGAGGTGTAAAGCACTGCGTGCTTACTTTCCTGATATGATTGCTGACGACAAATGTGTGCATAAGCAAAAAGTGGTGAAGAAAGCTGATGGTGCCCGGCTATCAAAAGATATAATGTCTGGGGTCTTAAAGGCTTGAGTAAAGAAGTAGCCATCTAGCTCAGAAGCAACAAAGCCCACATGAAAGAACCTCACAAGTCTGTGTGACCACGAGGTGTTGAAGGGAACCGGTGCCAGGCATCAAAGAACTAAAATTATATCATTATAAATGAGGGGGAGTACAGATTGGGGACCCAAAGCCCATCAATAGGTGAAGCAACATCCTCTTACAGAGGGGTTGCAGGGAGGAAATGAGCCAGTTAAGGTACAGTGTGGTAACAATGAAATATGCAACTTTCCTCTAGTTCTCAAATACTTCTAACTGCTACCATGACCCCAAATCTACCAGACAAATCCAGCTAGACCAGGGGATGTACACTGGAGTAGGAAACATGGGGAATTTAAGATAGATGATCCCTCAGGACTAGTGGTGGGAGTGGTGATACCAGGAGGGTGGAGGGGTGATGGAGTAGAGGGGGGGAACCAATTTCAGGGATCTACATGTGACCTCCTCTCTGGGGCATGGACAACAGGGTTAGGGTTAGGGTTAGGGTTAGGGTTGGACAGTGTACAGTATGAAAAAGTAATAGTGATTTGTAAAGTATTGGGGGTTCATGGGGGAAGGAAGGGAAATGTGGGGGGCTGGTACCAGGGGCCTGGGTGGAGAAAGGATGTTTTGAGAGTGATGATGTCAATGGGTGTGCAGGTATAGCCTGATATGTGTATGGACTGTGATGGGAGTTGTGTGAGCCCCCAGTAAAATGATTCTTAAAGGGAAAGGGGTGGGGGAAGAAGAGCTTATACCAAGGGCTCAGGTAGAAAATATTTCAAGAACTGAGCCCCGGTGGCGTAGTGGTTGTGCGCGGAATTGCAGCCTACTGGGACGGAGGTTCAATTCCCGCAGTGGGGCTGGGCCTCCTACTACCATCGCCGGAGAGCAGTGATGCCAAAAAAACGAACAAACAAACAAACAAAAGAAAATATTTCGAAATGGATATGGCAATATGTGTACAAATATGCTTGATACAAATGATGTATTGAATGTTATAAGAGCTGTAAGAGCCCCCGGTGAAATCATTGGGGGGAAAATATCTCTTTAAACATAAAAAAAGATTTCTGTGATGTGAGAAGTCTCTATCAGTTCTTTTTAACCTATCATGTGTACGCTGTGTGTGGAATGGCGTCTCGCACATGTGAACTGGAACTCCAGCAGCTATGGCTTTTGCTAACTTGCATGCAGTCCCGAATTCCTATTTGACTTAATGTGCGCCCAGGGTGGTGCTCGGATCGCCCCCGATGTGGCTCCTGGGACCAGTCGATTCCAGGGTCTTTTTGACATGCCCGCTTCATGCAGTGAGCATTTTCTTCCAAACTCATGGCCACTGAGTCTATGCTGATGCACGGTGAGCCTGCGGGACAGGGTAGAACTGTCCCTGGGGGTGCCTGTAGCTAGCTAGCTCTTTGCCACGTCTCTCTCCCGACAACACTACCTTCGTGACCACTGCAAGACAACTTCCCAGTGCTCTCCTCAGCCCAAAGTAGCCATTCTCCCCGGGATCACGGGTCCCTCGGAGCACAGAGCGGCACGTCAGTGCACAGGTCTCAGGTGCACGATTTGATGAGATCTGACAAGTGATACACCTTGGTAACGAAGGCCCCAGTCAGGTTAGAAACTGCTTCCGTCTGCGTCGACAGAGAGAGACCCGCCCCCATGGTAGCAACAGCTCCATGGCACAGTGCCTTAGGCTCACTGTCCCTGCTCCTGAATTTCATGGAGATGGGATCAAAAAGTGCACGTATTTTTGTGTCTGGCCTTTCAAACCTGAACCCAGTATTTCTAGTACTCATCCAGGCGGTGGCCTGTGCCAGTTTGGTTTTGCTGAGTCACATTCCATTGTAGGACTATGTCAAATTTCGATATCATGCCTTTTTTTCCCCCTCTGATGACTACAGCTTCAACAAACATCCGTGTGCACGTTGTTGCTGGCCTTATGATGTTTTTCTTTCTCTGAGGAAAAGGAATGAGATTGGAGTCACTAGACCCACCCTTGGTGGGTCTCCAAGCTGCTCTCCAAGTGGTTCCAACTCCCACGGGACGAGCCCCGCCTGCTCCACCCTCCTGCAGGCTCTTGCCCTCTTCCACTGACCCTCTGCTTTACCAGGCAGTGTTTGTGCCACTTCGTACTTCTCCCAGCGATTTGTGACTTCACCTGCATATGATGGTAACACCCTTGTTTAGTTTAATCACTAAAGGACAGATAAAGTGGTGTATGTGCTTTTTCCAAGCCTTTGCCTTTCAGCCATTTAACTCTGATGTGCTCAGATGTTTGAGTGCACTGAGTTTGAATATATTGAGTTTGTTGAGTCAGTGTGTTAATTTTTTTAATTAGGGGAATTTTTCATCAAACAATAAATATTGTTACTCAAATTATTTTTTCTGCCCTATTCGCTCTCTCTTC
The DNA here is from genome assembly GCA_004026705.1 of Nesogale talazaci. Lineage (NCBI taxonomy): Eukaryota > Metazoa > Chordata > Mammalia > Afrosoricida > Tenrecidae > Nesogale > Nesogale talazaci. The sequence goes on from PVJH01014017.1 coordinate 6,133, forward strand.
TCCTTTACAACTATGACCATCCATCTTTAAGACTTCTTACGAGTATACTACAGATTGAGCCACTACGCACACTCAGTTTCAGTGTTTGCTCTCTCTGTGCTTCTGCTCGGACCATTCCATTTGCTGTGCCTACTGGCCATTTTCACTTTCTTCTGCTGTTGAACACACCCACAGGTCTCTCTCTCTCTCTCATCATTTTAAGCTGTAAAACTTCCATTTCATCTCTTTAGTAGTTTCTATCTCATGTTGAAATTCTTCATTTGTCCATTCATTATGTCTATTTTTCCCTTTTAAATCCTCAGACGTATTTTGATAGCTATTCAAAGTTCTGGCCTGCTGATTTCAAGATCCTGTAACCTGGGGAATTGTTTCTCTTTTTCTTGATTGGGGTTCACCTGTTCCTGCCCTTTCAAGGCCTGGTGATTTTTTTCCCTTTATTTTCCCTTTGTTTCTTTATTCTTACTGAGAATACGCAGAGTAACATAGATGCCCATCCCACAGCTTCTACATGTGTCTGTCTTTTCCAAGTTACTCCTCTCTCCTTAACCTCCCCTGAAGGTTTCCGTCTATTCTCTCAAGGTGCTATCGTTAATACCATCCCATATAGATGGCTTCTAAAGGAATAGAATGCCCAATCAGGCATTCTTCAGCAGCTAAGCCAAATAATGGCTTCACTTTAAGAAGGCGTCACCAGACCCTGTCCGCAATTGCTTTTGTATGATGAACGTGACACTCACTGCTGTGGAGTCCCCACTAACTCACAGTGACCCCGAAGGGTGGGCAGAACTGCCCCTGTGGGTCTCCAAGACTAACTATTGTGGGGATGAGAAGCCTCGTCTTTCTCTTGAGCAGCAGCTGGTGGTTTTGAACTGCTGACCTCATGGTTGGCATCCCACTCTGTAACCATTTTGCCTCCAGGGCTTCAGAAAAAAGGTATACAAATTGTAAAAGAAGCAGTGTCACATGACTATTTGCAGATGGCAGGATTGAATTCCTGCAGAATTCAAGAGGAATAATTTAAAATCTATTGGAAAAATTATTTTCATTCTGTGGTGGGGGCAAGGGTTGTCAAGGGTTCTGTGGGGTAGAGGGTTGTCAAGGGAAAGGATAATGAGAGTGGAAATGGCTTCAAAGGCTGTGAAAAGTTCAGGGACTTAGATGTACCAGGGATTCAAAAAGGTGGTGGGAAAAGTCCACTGCCTCTTACTTATTTATGTATTTTTGTTGTTGTTGGGCATCACTGCCTCTGGTGGTCGTGGGCACTACCCAGTGCTGCTCCTGAGAGTTGTCGCTGGATTTGAACCGCCAAGCCCGCAGGCCGCAGTCCCGCACTCAGCCACCTACGCTCGGCCCTTATTTATGTATTTTAGGAAGTGTTTTATTACGCATTGATTTTTGAGTGAACATCTTGGAAATGAAGTTTTTCCCCTGAGAAAAGAATATAAATGGCTGCTAGTGTAAGAACAGGACTGTTTTCAGCCAGGGTTTGAAAAATCACTGTCACTTGGGCTGAGGATGTGATCTCATACAGATTAACAGAAAAGACTCTTTCCCCCTCAGGAAACCACACTCTTGGGCATGATCAAGTCTCAGTTTCTGGGCCCCTGGAGAGCTGGCTAACTGGGGCCTAACTGCCGGCTGGGGGGGGGCTTGGGGCCAGGCCCAGGCCCTGGCCGGCTGTCCTGGAGGTCTTGTCGCAGGGTCTGCACAGACTTAGATTGCCACCCCAGAGCAGCACACCGGCCATCGGCTCCAGGCTGCTCTCAGTGACCACCACGGCACACATAATACAGACTTCCACACAGCCTGAGACGCACTGCCGACATCGCCGTCCGGGAGCAGGTGCCAGCAGCATAGGGCAGGGCCTCGTCCATGAGGTGGTCGATGAAACGGACATGTGCCAGCTCTTCAGGCCCGGCTGGTCAACGCCCTCCGTGGCCTCGTGGTGGCCTCAATGCTGTGCTTCTCAATGCCCGGGAGCGACCCAGCCCGTGGGATAGGATCACCACTCCCAGGTGGGTCTGCCCCATGGCCTCCACACTGCTGCTCAGCATGAAGATCTTGCTTCTCCACCTGCTTCTCCAGGTGGATGCCGCTAGCCAAATGGCACATGCTGGGCTACCAGACGTCTGGCTTCACTCGCCGGTGGCCTTCTGATCCGAGGTGAACTTGCCGTTGGCAGGAAAGGGGCAGCAGTCATTCTGGCCGCCCAGCCTTGGAGGCACACGTCCCAGTCTGGTGCGGTCCCTGCTGCGGCCAGCACAGGTGTTGGAGCTCTGAGCGATAGGGCTCAGAGAGGCCTCTGTCTCGTACCCTTGCCTGCCCACAGTTCCCGCTGAGCCCCGCAGGGACCCTCCTGGTGTAGCCGAGACCTTCGGGCTCCAGGTCTGTGTCAAAAACTGGAGACCCCACCATCTCTGGGTGAAGGGAACTGTTGTTTGCACCGAATCTGCTGACTGCACTGGAAAGAGGCCTCTCTGCAGACGCTGCCAGTGTGGATGCCACGCAGAATGACGGCAACAGAGGCATCTCCTCTGTGTACACGACATTGTCTGCAGCCTAGTGACCCTTGAAATGCTCCTTCCGATGGATCTTTCCCAAACAAATGGCATGGCTGGAAGGAAGCTTGGGCAGGAAGAGGGTTGATTTCCTGGTGTCGACCTCAAATGCACCATGGAAGCCTGACTCGGTGACAGTGAATACCCAGTGACAGAAGGCCTTCCAGCGAAAGAGGGTCCCCACCCCTGTACCCCCATGGCAGGGTTCCATTGCTTGCACAGCCAAGTTCAGGACAAAAGGCACCAGGGACACCTTCAGGGTCTTTGTCCTCCACCAGAAGGAAGGTCTAGCGGTCACTGCCATTGCCTTTTAATTCCACTTTCTCACAAACTTTTTGAAGGCCCCTTGTAAACCTCAGAAGAAACATATAAAATCCCAATGCAGAAAATGTTATTGTGTTTTTCAATGAGCTTCTTATTATGAATTATGAAAAAGGGTTTCAGATAACTTTAAAACCACTGCTGAGAAATACAGAAGACTTCACTGAATGCAGTGGCATGTTATGTTCTTGGATAGGAAGATTCAAATTCATAAAGATGGCAAACTACATTTTTAGTTATGTACCCAACTGACATGCTTTATGTGGGTGAAATGTGTGTGTGGGCAGGGGAAGGGTACTTCATTAGGACATTGTTTGTAGCAGCAAAAAAAAAAAAAAAAAAAAAAGGAAAGAATTCAAAAGGCACTGTAGTGGCCCTCAGTGCACATGCAGTGGGATGGGCAGGCCCTTGAGTACAACACAGGTCTCCAAGCACTGCTCGGAGGCTGGTGGCTAAGTGAAATAAACCCCAAGGTGCCACAATACACTTAACAAAAAAGCAGTTGTGGTAGAGTTGATTCTGCCACTTGGCAACGACACGTGTGTCGGGGTAGACTTGTGCTCTGTCCTGAGGGTTTTCTATGGCTGAGTTTCGGGTAGGAAGTCACCTGGTCTGACTTGCAATGTGAGCCTCCAATTCCTGGTTGGAGCTTGATTAGCATGCGCACTAAGGAGCAGGAAATCCAACCTAGGAGAGCAATCAATAGGGGCCTACTCCATGCCCGCCCCCCCCTACCCCCCACCAAGAGGCATAGAAGCAGTCCCAACAGTGCTCTCACATTAGGCTTGCTCTCCCCAATCCACATTCTGGAGCAGTGATGTGAGGTGTGGTTGAGTTGATTCTGATTCAGAGACCCCAGGGACAGCAGAATCCTCTGACACCCAGGGTCACAGCCACTGGATCAGTCCAGCTCCTCCAGAACTGCTTCGATTTTCCCTCAGACTGGTTCCCTCTAGGTAGCAAGATGGCATCCTCCTCTCAAAAAGCACACAGTGTCCAAGTCAAGAACAAAGTAGGGGCACCTCATTGAAGAGGTGGAGCCTCCCTCAGTGCTCCCCTCAGCAGGTTCTGCTTACATCTCATTGGCCAAAACTCAGTCACATGGGTTGCTTCTAGCTGCAAGGGAGGCTAATAAATAAGAATATGTAAGTTTCACGATGCTATAAAAGAAAACAGCAAGGGGAAAATAGTCAAGGGACTCGTTATGTTGGACATGGCTTGTGCCTACTTAGAAAGTTGTCAAAGGGTCCCAGAAGAAACCGAAGATTGGCTACACCTGGGACAGAAACAAGGCATGGGGGTGAGATCAAGGGGCATTAGTTCTATCTGGTGAACATAGTGCTGTGTGCATTATTACCAACACAACTAATAAATACTGTTCCAAAAGAGACCACAAACTGCAAGATATATATAGATATAGATCTATCCATTGAATCAAAGAGGAATCCTTTTTTTTGTAAGATTTTTGCCATGGCTTTATGTTCTCTGCCCATTTTTAAATTGGATTATTATTATCATTATTTTATTGTGGAGGTGTTGAAGCTTGAAAAATAAATTTTAGAAATTTGTTCCATTTGTCACTAAAAATAAATCCATAAACCATTGCCCAAATTAACACACACACACACACACACACATCTGTGGCTTCTCTTCTTCCTCTTTTGGTGAAATCTTTTCATGTATAACTTGCACTAACTTCATTATGATGAAGACTTTCCCTTCTGTTCCTGTTCTGTTGAGTGTTTTAATCAGGAATGGGTATTGGTTTTTTTCAAATGCCTTTTCTGTTTTAATCTATATTATCATGCAATTCTCCTTAGTTTTAATTATGCTGTGGATTATATCAATTGCCTTTGTAATGTAGAGATATCCTCGCATGCCTGGTATGATATGATTCCTACTTGGTCACTTTGTTTTGTGTTAAGTATATTGCTGGATTGTAGTGCTTAGGACTTTATTTAGAACTTTGACATCTAGGTTAATGAGAGATGTCAGTCTGGAACTTTCCCCCCCAGATGTGTCTGTCTGCTTGGTTTTGACATCAGGGTTATGCTTGCTTCATGAGACGAATCGGTGAGTTTTCTGTCCTTCATATATTCTAGAAAAGCTTGAGTAGAATTGGTGTCAGTTCTTCTCTGCACATTTAGTAGAGTTCACCAGGGAATCTGCCTGAGTCTTGATTTTTTAAAAAAAAATTTTGCTGTTTTTTAGCAACCTATTTTCTTCTTTTGTTATGGGGTCTGTTCAGGTTTCCTACTTCTGTCCATTTAAGTATGCAATGTGTTCCCAGAAATATGTCCATTTCCTCAATATTTTCAAATTGATTGGAGTACAGTTATCCACATTTTCCCCTTATCATCCTTTAAATTTCAGTTGGTTCTGTTGTGACGTCATCCATTTCACCTGTAATTCATACTGTTTGCATCTTCTTTTTTTTTAAGATTTTCCAGTAGTTTTTGATTTTGTGAATCTTTTCAAAGAACCAACTGTTGATTTCGTGTCAGTCTGGGTTGACTTGAGAAACGAAAATTCACAAATACTCATGTGTATAAGAAAGAGCTTTATATCAAAGAACAATTGTATAATGAGAAAACATCCCAGCCCAGCCCAGATCAAGTCCATGAGTCTAATATTAGCTCATATGTCCAGTACAAGTCCATGAATCCCTCTTTAGATTCACTCAACATGCAATAATGCCAAACGCAGGAAGACCACAGGCCAGTGGGGGAAAGTCTTGTGGGTCCAGCGGTGGTAGAAGCATCTCGGTGCTGGCGTGGGTCTCCACGTGGCTCCTCCAGCCCCAGGCTCTGCTGCATCAGTGTTGCTCCCTGTGGCTTGTGAGCGGGAAGATGAAGCAGAGAGTGTGGGTCTGGCCTCCAGTTTCGCCATTCATCTCCGTCACGCCTCCGATGAGGTCACTGAGCTGCAACCTGAGCGACAGGTCGATGCTGCCCCTCTGCAAGCTGACTGGAGATGATGCAATTGCCGCAGATTCTTCCTATTGTTTAATTTATCTCTACTCTAATCTTTCACATTGGTTTTCTTCTGACGGCTGTAGGCTTATTTTCTACTTTAAATATGCTCAGTTAAGGCTCCTCTTTTCTTTTCTTTTTTTCGGTTTTGGGGGCATCACTGCTCTCCGGTGGTGGGAGCAGGAGGCCCAGCCCCACTGCTGGAATTGAACCTCCGTCCCAGTGGGCCGCAGTCCCGCGCACAACCACGACGCCCCCGGGGCTCAGCCCTCCTCTTTTCTTAATATGTGCTTTTATTGCTATTAATAGCATTCTGAGCACAACTTTTGCTGAGTCCCCAAAGTTTTGGTGTAATGTGTTTTCTTTCAAGGGATTTTTCAATTCTATTTTTTATTTCTTCTATTATCAGTAGTTTTTAATTTAAATCATTTATTGAGGGCTCATACAACTCTTATCACAATCTGTACATCCATCCATTGTGTCGAGCATATTTGTACACTCTTTGCCATCATCATTTTCAAAACATCTTCTTTTTACTTGAGCCTTTGATATCAGCGCCTCATTTTTCCCTCCTTGTCCCAACGTCTGTCCCTTATGAACCCTTGATAACTTATAAATTATTATTATTTTGTCATGTCTCACAATGACCGATATCTCCCTTCACCCACTGTTCTGTTGTCCATCCCCCAGGGAGGGGGTTATATGTAGATCATTGTGATCAGTTTCCCCTTTCTCCTCCACCTTCCCTTCACCCTCCTGGTATTGCTACTCTCATTATTGGTCCTGAGGGGTCCATCTGTCCTGGATGCCTGCGTTTCCAGCTCTGATCTGTACCAGTGTGCACGCGCTGGTCTAGCCGGATGCGTAAGGTAGGCTTGGGATCGTGGTCATGGGTGGGAGGAAGCTTTAAAGAACTAGAGGAAAGTTGTGTTTCCTTGGAGCCACACTGCACCCTGACTGGCTCCTCCCCAAGACCCTTTTTTAAGGGGATGTCCAGTTGCCTACAGATGGGTTTTGGATCCCCACTCCATACTCCCCCTCATCCACAATGATATGATTACTTTGATGCCTGATACCTAATCCTAATTGACACCTCCTGATTACACAGGCTGGTGTGCTTCTTCCATGCGGGCTTTGTTGCTTCTCAGCTAGATGGCCGCTAGTCTATCTTCAAATCGCTAAGATCCCAGATGCTATATCTTTTCATAGGCAAACACCATCAGCTTTCTTCGCCACATTTGCTTAGGCATTGGCTGCAGGAAGATCACAGGCCAGTGGGTTCAGGGGCAGTGGAAGCATCTCTACATCATTGCATGTGTTTCGTGAATCTGAAGGGGACTTTAGAGGTTGGTATTGGACATATGGAATGATATTGGGCTTATGGACTTGAAATGGACCCGGCTGGGATGTTTTCCCAATATTCAATTGCTCTTCCTTATATACATGTAAAGCTCTTCCTTATATACATGAGTGTCTACGAATTTGCTTCTCTATCCACCCAGACTGGCATTCGGCTCTTCTGAGAGTGATGTTTTCTCCAGGAGCTTTCTCTCCTGACAACAAAGGGCATGAGTTGAGGTTGCCGCCCTCAGTTCTGGTTGTGCTTCATCTAAGACAGAGGTGACCCTTTTACCTATACATGGGACCTTTCTTTGGGACCTTTCTTTGTCTTCTGTGCTGGATGTTGTCCTAAGGTCTATTTCCTATGTCCTAAGGTAATATTCCCGCTCCTGTTATTCTTTTTTTTTTTTGGGGGGGGGCATCACTGCTCTCGGTGGTGGGAGTAGGAGGCCCAGCCCCACTGCTGGAATTGAACCTCCGTCCCAGTGGGTCGCAGTCCTGCGCACAACCACTACGCCCCTGGGGCTCAGCCCCCACTCCTGTTATTCTTGACTTGCCATTAGAGTGATATTTTTTTCCATCTTTGATTTTAGTCTGTCTTTGTCTTTGTGTCTAAGGCATGTCTCTTGTAGACAGAACTGTTGATGGTGGGCAGTAATGATCACCAAAACACACACACACGCACACACACAAATCTAGAAACACTCACATGTGTGTTAAGAGACAATTTTTATAATCAAGAGCAATTGAACTTTTTTTTTGGGGGGGGGGGGCATCACTGCCCTGGTGGGAGTAGGAAGCCCAGCCTTGCCCCTGGAGAGCTGCTGCTGGATTTGAATCGCCAACCTCATGGGCCGCAGTCCTACACATAACCACTATGCCACTGGGGTTGAGCCCTAATCAAGAGTAATTGTATATTAAGAAAATATCCCAGCCCAGTCCAGATCAAGTCTACGTGTTTGATAACCCATAAGTCCAACATTAGCCCATATGGTCAATACTAGTGCACAAATTCTTCTACAGACTCACACAGCACATGCAATGATGCTGAAAGCAGAACACAGGGCGGTGTTATGAAAAGTCTTATGGAAGCATCTGAGCACTGGCACGGCTCTCCACGTGGTTCCTCCAGCTCCGGGGCTCTGACTTCCATCAGCATGGCTTCATGTGGCTTGCCGACAGAGAGATTGCGTGTCCCACCTCGAGGGAGGAAGACAGGAGTTCCCAAAATCCTCAGGAGAAGGTCACATCCACACAGAAACACCAATGGCTATGACCTGCTGGACTGGTCAGACTCCACCCCTTCCTTCAAGTTGACAGATGATGTAACTGCCACATACATTGAAATGCTCTAGATGCCTGTGTTCAGTCTATAGGTTTGTTGTACTTTGAATCTCACCCTTTCTTCTGAATCGTGGGGTTCCAGGATTATCATCAGTAGGTCTCTGGTGTCTTCGTTGTGATGGTGAAGTGAAATTAATTCCTTATAGCTCTTCTCTCCATTTCTCTATAATTCCCACCCAGTTGTTGGGTGGAACCATGAAAATAAAGTATAGAGGACTCTAACTTGAGGATTGGTCCGTTTTGCCATTCCCCTGGGCATAAGGGAGCCATCTCAGAAGGAGGAAGAGAGAATTGTGGGGCTGCCAAGTAAGAAACACCACCAGCTTAGTTCGTAGTTCAAGTGTCAGAGGCAGAAGTCAGATCATGGAGACCATGGGACTGAGCAAAGGCGCAGCGAAACTGAGCAGCAGGCAAACTCCCCAGCCTTCAGAGACAGAGGCCACAGAACCAACTGGCTGGGAGGCTGAGGGCCAAAGAAGATTTGACCCTTGGCTGAGCACAGGCACTCCTGTGGGTCAAAGTTTGTATCCCTGATGCTTTCTGATCCTGACTTGTGGTAACCTGTCAACTACCCTATAAACCCTACTAATTGGGAGTGTTGTCTGTGAGCTCTGTGGGCCCACTGCAGTAAAGTATTAAACTCAGGCTGAGAAATAGAGTTGTGGGAGGGAGGGTGGTGTCAGATTCAGTAAAAAGCCATGGCAAAAAGAGTTGGCTTGGACCTCTGCCTTATGTCAATCGGCCTTGGGCTGGTGTAGATCTGGATTCCCCTTCTCCCTACTGAAGCTCAGAAAGGTCAGATATGTCTCAGAAGGCATTATTGTAGGCTATAAAGGGCCTGTGTAGCATGTCTACACAGCATGTCTAGCTCACAATCTTGCCAGAAGACTCAAGAGTGTAATTTTTAATTGTGCTGTGGTTATGGGCTGTCCAGTCCCTCCCAATGCACAACAGAGGGAAACAAGGCTCACCATATTCTACCCCCATAAATGCTTTGTTTGAGTTCATGGTTGCAGCCAGTATGTTAATCAATTGCATTGGGGGCTTCCTCTTCCTGCTGCCCTTTTACTCTATGGAGCATGATGTCCTTTGACAGGGAGCGATCTCTTCAGATAACATGTCCTAAGTGTGGGAGATAAAGTCTTGCCATTCTGGGCTCTAAGGGGCACTCTGGTGATATTTCTTCTGAGACAGGTGCTTCTCTGGCAGCCCATCATACCTCAATATCCCTCTCAGACACACCACGTCTTCTTCAGTGCTCCTGATTCAATGTCCACATTTCACATGCATATGAAGCAATGTCAAACATCATGGTTTGGGAGAGGCACATATTAGTCCTTAAAGTGACCCCCTGGCCCTTTAAAGAGGGCTTGTGCACTCGATTTGGCCAATGCAATACATCTTTTGATTTCTTAACTGCTGCTTCCACGAGCATCGATCATAGAGCTGAGCAAAACAAAAGCTTTGACAACTTCCACCTTGACTCTCGTATCACGATGTCCCCTTACCTCTTGTTTGTGCAGTCGGTCTTTACGTTGGATCATCATCCATACAGAAGGCTGCGATCCTTGATCTTCGTCAGCAACAGTTCAAGTCCTCCTCACTTTCAGCCCGCCCAGTTGTGTCATCTGCAGCTGCGTGGTCCCGGTTGTTACTAAGCTTTGCTCTAACCCTGATGTCATGCTCTTTATTACACAGTCCAGGTTTTCCGATTATTTGCTTAGTATGACACACCTGTCACACACCTTTCCTGGTTTTAACCCATGCAGTACTCTCTTGTTCTGTTTGCACAAATGCCTCTTGGTCCATGTATTGGCTCTGCAGGCACACAACTAATTGTTCTTCAATTCCCATTCTTCTCAATGTAATCCACGGTTTGTTATGATCCTCACCATCAAATGCCTTTGCATGGTCAATAAAATAGGAGTAAAGATCTTTCTGGTAATTTCTGCTTTCAGCCAAGAGTCATATGATGTTAGCAATGATATCCTTAATTCCATGTCTCCATTTGAATCCAGCTTGAATTTCTGGAAGCTCCCTGTTGAGGTACAGCTGCAACTATTGCTGAATTATTTTGGTCCAAAATTTACTTTCCTGTAATATTAATCCTACTGTTTTATAATGTCCACATTCTGTTGGGTCACCTTTCTCAGAAGTGGGCACAAATATAGAGCTCTTCCAATTGATTGGCCAGATGGCTGCCTTTCAAATATCTTTGCATAGATGAGTGAGTGCTTCTTGAAGCAGCATACTGACGTTCTGTCAACTCCTGGAACCTTGCTTTTGGCTAATGCCTTTGGTGCAGCGTAGACTTCTTCCAGTGTCACTGGTGCCTGCTCATATGCTGCCTCTTGAAACGGTTGAATGTCTGTCTGCTAGTTCTTTTTGGTACAGTGACTCGGTGTATTCTTTCCATCTTTTTATGTTGCCTCCTGTTTCATCCAGTGTTTTGTATATTTTGTTCATTGGATCTTTCAATATTGCTACTTGAGGCTCGAATTTTTCATTCAGTTCCTTCTGTGTGATATATGCTGAGGACGTCCCTCCTTCGTGGTTTTCCAACTCCAGGACTTGGCACTTTCATTACATCACTGAGTCATCTCGAAACTGTCCTCTGACATTTCTGTTCACCTCATCATTTCTTCCATGTCCTTTAGCCACTTTACATTCCAGACCAGGACGCAGAGGCTCTTCTGACATCCACTTTGACCTTTTCTTTCTTCCCTGTCTTTCCCATGACCCGTGCATCCTTCACGTAGGACTGTCTCGGTGTCATCCCAAAGTCCGCTGGTCTTCTGTCATTAGTCTTCAACAAATTAGCTCTATCATCGAGAACTCTAAATCCGGGTAAAATACCTGTGGGACGGTGGCCTTCGACCTTGTTTTCACTTTGTTCGTAAAATGGCCCTCTTGGACTTGTTTTGATTTTCAAGTGGCTCTTGCATGTGAGCATTTGCTGGTCCGTTTCCCAGCATCACTCGGCCTCTCCAGCTTCCCTTCGCACAGACCGAGTCAGTGTGAGCCTGTGTGTTCCTTCTGGAGAAGCTCCTGTGTACGGTTGCCATTTATGTTGCTTAAAAAATATTCGCAATGAAGAAGTCATTGGTTTTGCAAAATTCTGTCATGAAATTCCAGCTTTGTTTTTTTTATCACCAAGGCCACATTTTCTAACCACTGTTCCTTCCTCTTTGTTTCCAATCGCCATGATAGCAATGCATGTCCGTTGCATATAGGATCCATTTCAGACTGAAGCAGTTGGCAGAGTTCTTTCATTTCTTCACTAGCTGTAATGGCTGGTGTGTGAACTTGAGTGATAGTTATTTTAACTGGACTTGGCATGTGCACAGACATTCTTTTTCATGATGAAGGTGTCGGGTTGCTATCTGCAAGCTCAGCAGTTCAAAACCACCAGCCGCTCCACAGGAGAAAGGCAAGGGGTTCATTAGTTGATACTTTGACGTTTTTCGTTTTGTTTTGTTTTTCTTTCGCATCACTGCCCTGGTGGAAGTAGGAAGTCCAGCCTTGCTCCTGGACCATGCCCATACAGAGGGACAGTCTTAGAAATTCACAGGGGATGCTCTACACTGTCCTGTACGGTCACTGGGAGTCAGAATCAGTTTGGTGGCTGTGAGTTTTTATAGTTATGCAAAGTATATAGATTTATAGAAATTAAAACATTCTGAAGTTGGGACAAGAATAAATAAGAATTGACAAGAGTTTAATCATTTTTAAAAGAATTTAAAATAGTAGCCAAGTCCTTCTCCCTACGCAGCCCTACCACACACACCCTCCCCCACATCCCTGTCCCTTTGGGGTCTAAGACTGGAGCTCCCATACCTCTGGGGACAGATCATTCATGCGACATGGAAGAAGTCCCAGAGAAAGAGAAAGAGAAAGAGAGGGCCAGTGCCTGAGCCATTTACAAAGGTAGGGTGCAGCTAGACAGGACACAGATCATTCCAGAACAGTTTCATTGATGAGCATGTGCTTGTTCTTTATTGCTGTGAAAACTCACATTGACTTAATGACATGAATCTTTCAGTGACACTGGTCACAGTCTCTGGGTTGGGGACCCGTGGCCACTCTCCTTGTTCACATTCTGCTGAGGGACTCACTGCCCTCTGCCAGCTCCCCGAGCTGCAGCTCCCTGAGCATGACTGTTCAAAATGTTGAGCCCTGGTGGCATAGTGGTTGTGTGCAGGACTGTAGCCCACAGGGTTGATGGTTTATACCAGCAACAGCTCTCCAGGAGCAAGCCTGGACTTCCTACTTCCACCAGGGCAGTGATGCAAAAGAAAAACAAAACAAAACAAAAAACGTCAAAGTATCGACTAACCGAACCTCAACAGTGTGCACAGCCACATGCAGCACTAACTCAAGAACCCCTGCCTCACTCAGATTGGAGCGTTTAACGCTTGTCATTCTTGGGGTGAAGGAAGGCAAAAAGCCTGTTGCGTGTGATGCACACTAAGATGCTTGATGGGGTTTAGTGCATGAAGATGATTCCCTCAAAACTTAGAAAAGAAGAACTAGAGAGGCTTCCTTGCCAAACGTCCCCCTGCCTGTGGCTTCCCTCTGAGGCTGCCTGCTTGGCGCTGCGCACGGCAACACAGCCGATGCCATCGGACAAGAAGAGGACACGGGCAGCGCAGGAGGAACTGAAGTCAGGAGACAAAGCTGTAGCTCCGGCTCACACTGACCACGCGGTGCTTGACAAGGAGGCCCCAAGGAGTCCGCAGGCAGGCAGAACCACCCATCAGCGTTCAAGGCCAGTAGCACCCTTTTAAGCCAGCACACACATAGTGAAAATACAACCAAAAACAAGATGCTATTTTCATCGACAAAAGAAGTCTCAACTATCTGGGAGCCTGTCTCAGCACCTGTGAAAAGCCGGAGAGGTGGCATCTTCCTTCATGGTTGTGGGTGGGGCTAAGCCACTGGGCCCAGTGCTGCCTTGGCTATGCTCCCCGGGTTCTGGTGCCCACATTCCTGTGGCTTTGGAAGGCTGGAGGAGGCCCGGAGCAGCTGGGCAGGGCTCTGTTCTGTTGGCATGGAGTCCTGGGAGCATGGGGTATGAGGCCCATGTCTGCCTCTTACCCCAGCTACCCTGCCCACAGCCCAGGATAAGGAGGTCCCATCCCCATGCCACCCATAACTTCCTCTGGCCTTTCAGCTGGAAACCAGCCTTCCCCAAGTCCTCTCCCCCGTGCTGGGCTTTGTCTCTGGGACAGGATGCCCTGGCTTTGTCCCCGCACTTGTTCGCAGGTCAGTGGACCCTGCTGGTGGCTCTGCTCATACCCCCGTGACCTGGGCTCCTGAAGCGTGGGGTGATGGCCGGGTCTACCAGGGTTCTCCCCAGCCCATTCATGGGGTTAGAGCATGCTGGAGCATGCCCGCCTGCCCGTCTGCATGCCACTGGGCAAGCTGCTCCAGGGGGCACTGGGGCGCAGGCCAGACCAGGTGGCATGAGACCTTAGGGGAACCTAGAGTCTGGAGAGCAGGAGGGCCACTGGGCCCCAGGAGGACTTGGAGGGGCAGGCGGGGCAGTGAGGGGGCACCCTCTTTCCACTCAGCCACAACAGGGCTCACTGGGAGGTCAGCCGAGTCGCATTATGCAAATGTGAGGGGTCTGGAGATGACCTAAGGGGACCCAGAGAGGCAAGGGCCAGGCTTCTCAGCCCATTTGGACACTGAGTGGGAGGGTCTTCCTGTCATGGAGCAGAGATGAGGGTAGGGAGCTGCTCCCACTGGCAGTGGGAGGACAGGGTCTGAAGAACTGGGAAAGCTTATGTCAAGCATGGAGAATGAGCATGTGGCCCTGAGGGCACTGAGGAGCCCCAGGGGGTTTTATGGCTGGGGAGGGCAGGTCAGGGTGCGCTCTGAGTTCTTCGGGCAGCCGGACTGGAGGGAGATGGGGATGGCCAGGACCGAGGGTGGGCCCGGTCTCTGAACTGAACTGAAGGGCCAGGGCACAGAGACACCTGGAATTGGGAGTGGGGTGCACTGAAAGATGAAGGGCCTGAGGGTGGGGCCCTTTGGTGAGTTAGGGCCCTTCTGGGAGTTGGAGGTGGAGGGAGGTGGGAGCAGTGAATCCCCTCTCACCTCTAGAGCTCTAGTGAGTTCCCCTTTTTGTGACTCAGTGAGTGAGTCCCTCTGCAGATGGGGCACAGGGGTGCTCCAGGACACCGGCCCCAGGTCACTGGGTCAGCGAAGAATGGGCCAGGGTCCAACCCTGTACCCCGCTTCCCTAATTCAGGGGCTGGAAGAATCCAAGGTGAGCCCTCGCTGTTGGCCCCAGTCCTGGTGGGACCACACTCAGGATTCTAGAGCCACCAGGGAAAGATACAGAGGCCTCAACTGCACAGAGAGGACTGGCTGTGGGAGAGGGCCTGGGACACAGCTGTCACAGCATCTGTGGGTGCTGTTGCTCGGCACTCAGAGAGGCCCGCGTGCTCCAGAGCAGAGCTGCTGCCTCCCAGGAAGGTGCCGCCAGCCCCCGAGAAGCCCTGTACAGAGACGCTGTGAGGCCACTGCAGCATGCACAACAGCTCGAGTGGACGAGCTATTTCTGTGTGGAGCATCGGGCACGCCCCACCGAGGAAACTTGGGGGCCTGGGTCTCTCCATTCTGGAGCGCAAGCTGCTGCGGAGACAACAGGTAGGAGGCGAGAGGGACAGAACCAGCCACATGGGTCCAGGGGCCTGCGTGGGGGTGGGAGCGGGGGGGGGGATGGGCGGGGGGCAGCTCTGTCCCAGGCTCCCAGGCCACAGTCGCACAGGCTCCCTACCACAAAGCCGGCTGCAACTCAGAGCTACCCTCCAGGACCGGGTAGCACCGTCCCTTCTCCATGTCGGAGACTCTGCCATTTTTATGGGGGCAGGGCCTGGTGGGTGGGAACCACTGACCTTGTGACATGATGCCACCGGCTCCCTGATCCGAGAACCAGACCAGACTCCCGTCTGTCGAGGGGATGAGACCCCGAGGACAGGCAGAACCGCCCCGTGGGGTTCTCCTGCAGGAGAAAGCCTCATCTCTTTCCTGTGGAGCAGCGGGTGCTTTTGAACCACTGACCTTGCTATCAGCAGCTCGATGTGCAGCCACTATGCCACCAGGGTGTCACTTGAGGGGGCCCTTTGGGGTGGTAGGACTGCCTGCCAGCCCTCTCTGGGATCTCCAGCCTTCCAGGAGTGTTGGCCAGCCTGCCTCGATCCTTCCTTCTGTCAGACGCACCCCACTCAGATGGGCTGGGACAGCCCTCCACCCCCACTCTCCAGCCTGGCCTCCTGTTGCCTGATGTCATCTGCAGAGACCCCCTTCCAAACCCGGTCACACTCCCTGGTCCGGGCCCAGGACATTGGCACACCTTTGCGGGGCTGGGTTAGGGTTAGGGTTCAACCCCAGACAACCTTCTTAGCACAGTGAGCGATGGACAGGTGGAGAAGACCAGGTAATACGCATTTGGGGAGGTGTCTGCTCTTCAGAGAGAAAGGCATGCAGGCAGCCATTGGAGGGCCAGCCCACCAGGATCCGGGTGTGAGTGGGCGGCTCCGGAGGCGCAGTGACACTTCTGCCCGCAAATCCACTTCTGACATTCGTTGACATGATCCAAGATGCAAACAATGAACAGTGAAAAGTCTCAGGGCGGACCCTCTGGAAACCACCTAAACATCCCACCGTCAGGGCTTGTTGCCTAAACATTGCTCTGGCCTGATGGATAGCCCTACAAACGGCCTTTTACTGGCTGCAGGGTCCTCTTCCCCAAACTTGATGACCCCAGCACATTCGACAGCTCCATGCTTCTGGTTGCCTTCTTTCCCAGAGACCCTCTGCCCAGCACGCACCTCACAGACCCCTCTGAACACTTGCGGGGCCCTCCCTGTGCCCCTTGGGGCACTTGGCTCCTACAGGCGCCCTCCAGTGCCCATCCTAGGCCTGGGCTTGTGCACAGTTGAAGAGGTGGGTCTATCTGGGGGTGCACAGGCTATCTGAGCCTGTGGGCATTGGGGGTAGGGGGGTGGGCGCAGTGAAGCTGGGGGTGGGAGGCCACGCTTCAGGCTGGTGAAGCCCCTGCCTGATGAGCCGGGCCTCTCCCACGCGGCCTCTCCCACCCGGTCCTGTGCATGCTGCCCCCAGCGGGCAGGGGTGGCTGTCTTGTCCCAGCTCCGGTCTGGCACAGAGCAGGCATTTGTTCCATGAATGGAAGGAGGGATGGGAACTGCACAGGGCGCCTGCTGGCACGGGTTCTCCACCGCCTGCAGGCCCGCCCCAGGCGTCCCTGCGCTTCCTCCCCCTTCTCGGGCCACTGCGCTTCGGCAGCTCGCGCCCGCCCTGGCTGGGCAACCCAGCCCCAGGCTTGGCGAGATCGCTCCCGCTGCGGCCGC
>PVJH01014017.1:23149-58465 GCA_004026705.1 Nesogale talazaci
CCCCCCCCCCTCCCCCCCGGCTCCCCCAGTACCAAAATCCGAGTCTGTCGACGCGCAGGGAGCCCGGGACCCACGGGTGCGCTCGCTGCCCTGACTTCCCCCCAGGAAATGCCCCTTCAATTGGAGACCTTCCTGGATGGAACCCAGCATCGGCCAGTGCCTTCTCTGTGTCCACGGAGGGGAAAAGTGCCCAGTGGGGAAAAGCGGAGGTCGGGCTAATAACCTACTTGTCTGGTAGCCCCGTGGACAGGCAGCAGTTGGGAATAAGACTGACCAGGTAGGCAATGTCCACCCCAAGAGGTGGGCGAGAGAGCAGGCCCGGAGTCTGAGGGGGCTGGGTGGGGTGAGCTGGCATGTGCCCCCTTCTCTCTCTGAGGGGCCCCCTTCCATCCCTGAATCCCCCAGTCTGTGCTTGCGGCCACAAGACTAAAACACAGAGCAATGAGTAAGTTCCAGGCCAGTTCAATGTGTCCCCTTGGAGGACTGTACCTGGGTGGGGGGTGCTAATGGCTATGGTGTCCAGATGGGGAAACTGAGACATGGAGTGGGACTCCCTGATAGAGCAGGGACAATCTTCTCCAGGATGTATCTGCCGTGGGGACCCAACTGAACCTTCCCTTCTTCTGAGCACATGGAGCTCCAGGCCCCTCCCCCCTCCCTCAGACTGCAGAGGACCGACCTGGCTCATCCCGGGATCAGAGCTGATCAGCTGTTTTATGGGACAGGAGACCTGCATGCTGAGTACAGTGTCATTGGGGTAGGGGGGCACAAAGCACCCTGGGGTGAAGGTCTCAGGCTGCAGGCTGGGGTCCTTGGAGAGCAGGTCCAGGTCCAGGTTTCCCCAGCCCACCCCCACAAAGAGCAACCCCACAAACAGCCCTGGGGGTCAGCAGGACGAATGTAGCAGCCTGGGTCCAGGGCACAGGAGTGGGACTCAGGCTGAGGGCGGGAGGTGCTCCCGGTGCAGTCACAGGACGAATGAGGGGCGGGGGAGGTTAGGCACCCAGGTAAAGGGCCTGGGACCACCCCTGGCTGGCAGGAGGAGTGCTGGACCTCCAGAAGTGGGGGCCGAGTGGGGCTGGCTAGTCCTGGGCGTGGCCCACCAGAGCTGGCAGGGATCAAAGGGCGGAAGAAGGCCCCGCCAGGCCCTCTGAACAGGAATCCGTGGCCCCAGGGCACAGAATCCACAGCCGCATTCCGGGTGCCTGGTCCCCACACCGCAAGGGTGGGGCAGAGCCAGGGTGCCAAGATTGCGGCGCTGAGCGTGGGAAAGCAGCGCTGCCAGCCCAGCACCTAGGCTCTTGCCACCGAGCAGCGCCCTCTGCCCCCGCCAGCTGCAGCTGCTCCCTATCCTTCCGCCAGGCAGCCAGCAGGTGGGGGTGTCTCTGTGGACTCCCAGGAAACTAGAGGGCCAAAGTCCTTTAGGTGGGTGGGGTCTGGGCTCCTGCTGCCCCCAGGAAGAGGGCCAGCCACACCTACCAGGCCCAGACAGCACTCTGGGCTCTGCTGTGTGTGGGGGGTGGAGGTGGGGGTGGAGGGGAAGCCCCTTTTGGGGTCACCCGAGCACCTGGCACCCAGCGCAGGCAGGCTCCAACACATGCTTGCACACGTACACACACCTGTGGTGGCTTTCTCTGTGACACGCAAGCAGCATGGCCTGTCCTAGGAGCAGCCCCAGAAGTCCCCTTAGCTGGACAGCGCGGGGGCACTGGCCCTTCAGAACCCCTTCACCCACTGACAGAGGCCACTACTTGCAGAGATGGGAGTGGGGTAGGGGGCAGATTCCAGCCAGACTCCAGCTGTAGTCTGCTCCCTTACAGCGGGAATACTCAGCCCCAAAGACAGAAGGTGATCGCCCCAAATCACACAGCAGGCTGGAGGCCATTCAAAGTGGGCTCAGAGACACCTTCAGACCGAGACCTCTCAGTCCCCACAACCGCGGAGGTGGCAGCCCCACTTAGGCCTCAGTTTCCAGGGGGTGGGGGTGGCGGTGATGTCCTGGCTTCTTAGTCTCTCCAGCTCCGAGGGTCTTTGCTCCTGGGGTCCCTAGTGCAGCCCTGGCCCAGATCCGCCTCCAGGTGCCCCCTGGTGGCTGCGACTGGAAACTGCGGCTGTCCTCTGACTTTGGGGAGATGAAACGGGCTTTCAAGGGGTGGACCGCTTCCCTGGCTGCATTCCCAGGACTGTTGTCACCTGAGTCTTGGGGTGTCCTGAACCAGCTGAAGTGACCACTGTGCCCGGGATGCCAGTTGCCCTCCCATACAACTGTGCCCTCACACTCTCCCAGACCTCCAGGCATTTAGCAGGTGGGATGAGGCTGGATAAGCCTGGGGGCAGGGCTGTAATGTTCCCTGTGCTGGGACCTGTGGGCCCCTCTCCCATCCACCAGTAGAAGAATCCATGCATACAGCCATGGCAGCATGCTTGCACACACATACAGCACAGCATACATACATGGGCACGCATGTGTGTGTCAGGCCCTGGTCCGGGCTCTCATGTCTCACGAGAGAAAGCATGGTAAGGGAGGCCCTGGCTCCACAGGGCAGTCCCTCCTGTCCTTCCTGTGGTCCTTGGACCAGGATGGTGCCCTGCTGCCCAGGAAGCTGTGCTTTGGGGTCACCGCAGTGAGACGAGGTCACATCTGTCATTCTTGGCTCCAGGGAGGTGGGGGCTTTGGGATGCAGTTTCCTCTATGTGGAGGAGCAAGTTCCCAGGTTGCCCTGCATGTGGACACTCCCCTAGGAATTCTAGGTGTGAGTGTCACAGCTAGCAGGTCTGCTCCCTTCCCCAGAGCTGGGGGGAGCATGCCCGTGGGGGCCACACTAGGGAAAGGCAGGAGGCAACCTCCCTGAAGGGCAGGGCCATCTCAGGTCTCTTCCTTTAAGTGAGGGCCTCACCTTGTCCCCCGCCCCTGGGGCTGGGGAGTGGACAGACAGTGGGCCCCGATGAAGTCTGGAAGTCTGGGAGTGTGTGTATGAGATGCCCAGCACCTCAAAAGATGAGTAGTCCTGCCTAGCTGAGAGCTGTGTTCTGAGGACCAGCTGGTGGTGGCCAGAACCCAAGAGGGGGTGGCATCTGGGAAGGTGTCAGGGGGGTTGTCCCAGTGCTCCCCCCTCCACACACACACACACACACACAGCACCCAGGAAACCAGCCTCTACTAAATTGCCAGAGCTGGCCAGTAGTCAGCGAGGGCAAGGATTTGAGCAGGGACCTGCACACTCTGGCTGACCTCAGACTCCCTTGCAGCCAATATGGTGGTAGCCTGCCCAACAGAAGGGTGGTCTAGGGAGAAGGGCATGGTTAGCCTGGAGAAGGCACAGGGTCAGGACTCCATGCCCTCAGAAGCCCCATTCACCCACCTGACCTGGACCGGAGCCTCTCCCGCCAGGGCTACTACCAACCTGCTCCTGGAGAGCATGGCTCTCGGTCTGCAGATCGTCTGGGTCGGGGACAGGATGCAGACTGGTCCCTTGAAGGACTGGTGGGGCCATGCCAACAGGACTGGACCAGAGGATAAGTCCTTGCAGGTACAGCGCTGCCCCAAGTCCCGGGAACCTCTCCTGGACGGACCAGCTGCAAAGCGACCACCAGAGGGCAGGGCGGGCAACCCAGGCTCTGAGGAATGGTCTCTGGGCTAGCCAGACTCTTCCCTGCTGCATTTACCCACAGTGAGGCCCAGGCTCTTGACCACACACCTGTCCTGGAATCCCAGTGGCCAGAAGGGGATAGAGAAGCAGCTGTCTTGAATGGTGCAGGGGGGTGGCGCCGTGCTCTCACCATTTGCCTCTGATGTATATGTGACCATCGGCTGTTTTGGTGGGTGCCCCACGTATCAGTTCCCCAATGAAAACACTCACAGTGCTGAGTGTTGCCAGGGAAACCAGCAGTGGACAGTGGAGCCCCTTGGAGGGAAAGGAAGACAGACAGCTGTCCAGGAAGGCATGAGCTGTGGTGTGGCCCGGAGACCCCTAAACCCGGGTCTGGGCCATGGGAGTACACCCCCCCCCCCAGGACCTGCCCACCCCTGGGACACAGATTCAGAAAATTGTATCAACTCTAGTTTCTTAGATATGGTGTTCCTCTATCTTCTCAGCTATTAAATAATGGCGATTTGTTATCTCAAATCATCCTGGTTTTAATATGAGAACTCAGACCTATAAATTACAGGCTAAGACATAAATGTAAGAAATAGTTGAAAAAGAATGAGATATTCGACAGCACCGAGGCAAATAGATGGCAGTGGGTGTTTCCGATTGCAGATCACAGGTTGGATACTGCAAAGCCAGAGCACAGCTTGAGGAGAGTGGAAGATAGAAGAGGACATTTAAAGGGCTGAGCCCCGGTGGCGTAAGTGGCTGAGTGCGGGACTGCAGCCCACGGGCTTGGCGGTTCAAATCCAGCGGCAGCTCTCAGGAGCAGCACTGGGTAGCGCCCACGACCACCAAAAAAAAAACAAAGCAACAACAAAAAAGAGGACATTGAAAAGGCATCTCCGTGGAAGGTGTAAGTGCCATTGAGAGTGTCCAAAAGGAAGACTTCATAGCATTCTGAATTATTTTGCAGATCTAAATCTCTCTGCTTCAGAGCATACAGTAAACATTTCAGAACACATTTTAATGTACAGAAGAAGTCAGAGGCTCATTCACGTTAAATGTCTCAGAGGTGAGCCATCTTATAGAATGGTGTAGTGGTTACATCATCTCCTGTCAACTTGTGAAGGGGTGGACTCTAGCCTGTCAACCAAGTCACAGCTTGATGACCTCATTTGGAGGCGCCACAGAGATAAAGAGCCGGGTACATGCAACTCGCTGCTTTGTCTTGCCACGTGGGCCTACACTGGGCTACACTGTTGCCAGTTCTGAGATGCTTCCACTATCACTGGATCCACAAGACTTTCTACTCACTGGCCTGTGATCTTCCTGCATTTGGCATCATTGCCTGTATTGCAGGAGTCTGAAGAGAAATTTATAGACTGGTATTGGACAGATGGGCTAATATCAGACTTGTGGGCTTGATCTGGACTGGGCTGGGATGTTTTCTTCATATACAATTACTCTTTTTTGTTTGTTTTCAAACAATTGCGCTTTTGGCTTTTTTGGGGGGCATCACTGCCCTCTGGTGGTGGGAGTAGGAGGCCCAGCCTTTGCTCCTGTGAGCTGGAATTGAACCTCCATCCCAGTGGGCCTCAGTCCCACTACGCCACCGGGGCTCAGCCCAATTGCTCTTTTATGTAAAGCTATTTCTTATCCATATATGCCTGTCTCTGAATTTGCTTCTCTAGTCTACCAGGACTAATACAAATGGGATATTTTAATTTTAATAAAAGGGTTTAATTTGATAAAGGAGCTTGGAATTTGACAGACCCTTTTAGGTTTCAGGACGTCTGAGCTTTTATTGGTTGGACCAAACTCACTACCAGTGAGTGGGTCTGACCCTGGCGACCCTTGGGACACAGTGAACTTCCTGCCTGCGAGGGTCCGAGGCGGTCAACCTGGACGGGAGCAGACAGCCCCATCTTTCTCTTGCAGAGCAGCGGGTGGGTGCAAACAGCTGGCCTTGTGGTCAGCAATGAGGAACACAGCCCACTGCGTCACCAGGCTGCTTATTTAATGTACAGTCACCTACATTTCCGTCCCCTCTTCACGGTGGCCAAGTGAAGCTGTCTGCTAGTCAGTTCCTAATTAAGTTGAAGTGAAACTTGGCTAAAGCTCCAGGTTCACGTAACTTGCCCTGTTCTGATATTTCTCTGGATCCAACGACACCATGTGAAATACAACCTGACCTAAAGATGTAGTGGAATACAGACGACTTTAAACACAGCCAGCAGGCACTTCTAAGACTATATTAGACTACCTTGATTTTTGGCGGGCAGTCTATGGCATGTGCTCTGGTTCATGAAAAACAGGGAAAGGCTGGTGCTATTTTTGGAATCTGTAGGTCAAATAGACCCAGAAACAAGCCTAACATTTGAGGAACTGAAATGTGTGTTCCCACTGCCATTAGTCACTCAGGGAGCCAAGGGCCAGCTGGCCCCCACCCAGCTAGGTGAGCAAGAGGTCACACCTCAAGCAGTCCCAGATGACCTACCTCTTCCACACACCCCTCCCCGGGCCCACATCCCTGGGCTCTCCTCCGCAGGCACCACCTGGCTCGTGCTACTGCTTGGGGCAGGGCACCTGAGGTCAGTGTTGGCACCCAGGGGAGGGAAGCTGTGGTGAGCTGGCATCGGGGCCTTGAGGCATTGGGACTGCCGGGGGCAGGGGGAGGGGGGTGTCTTCCCTTTCTCTGAGCTGGGACTCCCAGGCAGTGTGGGGCACAGAGGGGGGAGGGCTTTTGTCCAGCTGGAGCTTACAAGCTCAGCCCTCTTCCTCACAGAGAAACAGGCAGTGTGGCCAGGAGGCCGTGGTCTCCCCGGGGGCTGGGAGGAGACAGTGTCTGTCTGTGGTCACACTGGGTGGTGAGTGACAGGAGAAGTGGCTGAGTCACAGGCAGGGGGCTCAGTGGGTGAAGATGATGAGGGAGCCCACCCAAGGTGCGGTCCTCCGACTTCTGGGGCAGACTCCAGAGAGGGAGGGCACCCAGTCCAGCAAGCGCGTGAGGGTGTCTCGACATGCAGTCCATCGACAGGACAGGCAGCTCCTCTGTGTGCTGCATGGCACTGCAGGGCACCTTGATGCAGGGGCAATCCTGTCATGGTTGGATCAGGGGCCAGAAGCACCAACTCGGCCTCCCACTTCCAGGATTGGGGTACCACTGGGAAGAGCTCACCTAAGACCACACCCCGTCACTTCTCAACCCCAGGCGATGCCAGGCCACAGGACTGCAGTAGCACCCGGCCCTTGCCTGGACGCCTGTCCCCTCTGTCCATCCCAGAGGCAAGGGGAATGTGGCTGTGCCAGCCTGACCCTGGGCATGCACAGGTGTGCCTGTGTATTGTGTGCACGCACGCTGGTGTTCAGCTGTGTGTGTGCAACTGTGAGTGTGAAGGATGAGTGAGACTGGCCCCAGCCCAGCGTGTCAGAGGGAGGCGGATGTGGCTCATGGGCGTTGGCCCACCCAGAAGGCTGGAAGGAAACCTCAGTCAGGGCAGGTGGGTGGGCCGGCAGCGGCAGGTGAGGGCCAGGAAGTACAGGTGGCTCCACCTGGGGAGCCTGGAACAACGGTATGTCACACAGCGCTCAAACCAAGTCACGTCCCACACACCCAGCGCTCGCACATCACGCCCACACACCAATGTCCACACGCTCACACTCATACCCACAGTCACACCCATGCACACTTTTTCCCAACAGTTTTTAGACACGTAATTTACATGTCATACAATTCAATAGTTCAGACCTATCAAGAATTGTAAAATCATTATCACATCAATTTTTGAAACACCCCCCTATGGTTAAATCGCCTTTAAAATGAGTTGTGCAAACACAATTAGTTCTAGTGCTCCTTCCCCCATCCTACCTTCATTGTTTACTCCCCAAATCCACTTTCCCTCTCTGTCACCCCCCCACTCCCCACCCCTCCCAAAGTCTGCATCAGTTATTCTCACTAAGCATCCACTCCTCCTGTGGGTCCCAGACCAGGAAACCCAAGAAAAACGATAGAAAGCAAAGTTGACATAAGGTGGTAAGGATAAAATACTAATAATATAAAAACACAAATAATGAGTTTGAAAGAAAAGACCCCCATCAACATTCAAAATGCCAGGGGAGAAAATTCTGTAATGAAACAACTAAGAGAGACTTTCACCCAGAACAATGCAGGTGGGGTCTATCGGGTGTCAACTGGCCACGGGTCCATTTTGATTCGTCACAGTCAAGACTGCAACGGTCTCTGCCTGACAGTCAGGAGGTTCGGGACTTTGCCTTTGGTCAGAGCAGGTCTGCGGGGCACTAGGTCAGAGGAGATAGCCTGCAGACGGGTTTGGGGCTCCCACTGTCCTTCGTAGCCTTCTACAAATTGAGTGTTCCCAATTGCAGCTCTGACACTTTTCCCTGCGCCATGCTTAACTGTTGTATTGTCATCTTTGGGTCACACAAGCTGGCGTGCTCCTTGCACGCAGACTGAGTTTACTCCTTGCTTAGATGGTTGCTTGGTAGAAGACAAGGACCTCAGACATTATTCCGATTCATAGCCAGACACCCTTTTTTTAACCACACTTTGCTGTAGCACCTCATTTTCAGTGAGTCTCTAGCAGGGCCATGTCTCAAAACTAACTGTTCTTGAATTGGCACTAGAGTTCAGTAGGAGGCAGGATCTTTCTGCTGGTGCATGGGGTTTGCACGTCTCAGATTTCCTTTGGCTGTTGTCATATGACAAAATCACAGCCTTGTAAGACCAACTTCATCAACAGTAGCCATAAACCAACCAGCAACCAAACAAACAGAACACACAAAGAAAAAAAGAAAAAAGCAAGCTACAAGCAAGAAAGCAAAAACTGATATAAACAAAAAAGTGCAGTATTGTCATCAGTCTCCTGGGACCCAGCATCCTGGACACTGAGGGTATGAGGAGTCTATGCACATACAGCGCCCCCTGAAGCCAAACCCATGAGGTTTTGTCCTGCACAGTTCAAGCGCCCATTTGATAAGGTTCTGGTGACCCTAAGTTTGGGCGTTGATGTCAGGGGACAACTTCCTGGATCAGTTCTTCCAAGAGCAGCACAGCCTGCTCACCGGATCACAGCCCACGGTGGTGTCACTACAAGGTAAGTGATCCTGGTCCCCAGGGGTTTCCCCAAGGTCCAATGACCACCGCTTCCACGATCTTGGGATGGTCACTCTCTGCTTCCTCTCTCATCCAAGGACCCCAACCTTCAGTTCAAGGCTACAGGCAATTGAAGGGAGGGTTCGGACTTGGTGGGGAGGGGGGGTTACGCTATGTTAAGCCCTTCTGGTGTAGACCCTGTGTGGGGCCCTGCTGCCCACCAGGTCCACTTCCCTGATCACCAGGGTGCGTAGTCCATGGTTTGGTAGAAACATTTTCGGAGTGTCTACCTGGGAACCTAAAATCTGACCCCTTGGCCCCCGAGGTTCCTAACACTCACTGTTTAGCAGACCTTCCCCAGTCACCTACCACACTCACCCACAGAACTGCCAGTGTTTCCTCCACAAGGTTGGTGCTCCCTCTCCTGGTCTTGGCTTGAAATTCTGAAACACTCTCCCTCCATTCTTGTGTGTGTGTGTGGGGGGGGCATTGATTTGCCCCAGCCTTTCATGCACACTCTTACATAACACTCTGTGTTCACACATGTATATGTGAACACCCACGTTCACACTCAAGTGCCTATGCTCGCACACCATGTAGATTTGTACCTGTATACCCCCAGTGCCCTGGGGTCATGCTCTGCCCTGCCCCAGGGGGTGCCAGACCCACAGTCACACCACACGCCTGGACTTCGCCTGGACTTCGCCTAGCCCTGCCGGCTCTCTGTCCCCTGGACCAGGAGAGACCCTCCGCCCAGTCATAGAGACTGAACCTGTCTCTTCTTCCCCATCCCCAAATCTGAGCTCAGCTCCCGGGTGTCTTACCTGCCCCTGGCAAGGCCCACCACACCCCCAGCCTGTGCACCCTGCCCGCTCTGCAGGTCCTCTCCAGGTCTCTGGGCAGCTCACAGTGGTGGAGCTGGCCGTAAACTGCCCCGGCCAGGTCTCCAGCTAGTGAAGGAGCAGAGTCCAGCCCCTCCACACCCTCAGCCCTGTACCCCTGCCCTGCCCCCCAGCAGAGGCAGCCTGACCAGGAGTCGACTCTTTGTGGGAGGAGAGCAGACCTCAGATGCAATGGGGGTTTCCCTGAGAGTGGGGCAGAGGAGGGGACATGCCCACAGGCTGCTCCCCCTAGTACCCCACCCCTCCCCAGGCCTCTTCTGTGTTCCAGTGTGTGGGGGTGGGGTCACATGGCTGCCTTCCTCCCCCCCCACCACCCCGGGACAGACCCCTTCCTCAAGGCTCACCAGGCACCTCCTTCAGTAGGGCTGCTGGCTCCTGCCCTCCTTCCTGCCTCAGCAGCCTTCCAGGGGCTGGGGTGCATGGGGCACCCCCCTCCCCCCACCAGCCTCTCCCAGCACGGGTGGGTGAGTGGGCAGGACAGTGGGAAGGCTGCTCACCACTGGAGGCTGTGCCTGGTCGGAGCTAATCACTTGTGTGTGCCCTCCGCCCCCACCCCAAGTCAGAGCACCCTTCTGAGGGGCCTCTCTGCCCGGGACCTCTGGGATGGGCAACTATGGACTGGGACTGAGAGTTCTGATAGACTGGAGTGCACAGTGGGTTCAGTGGCCCCCCCCTCGGCCCTCACCTGCCAGGCCAGGTCCCCAGAGCTGCCATCCTAGCTGGGGCCCCAAAGTGTCTCCAGACTCCTCTTGGGACCCTCAACCATCCCTGTGGAGAGCCACAGCCTGCTGTTCAGGGTGGAGCAGGGCCATGCTGAGGGTCAGGGAGCAGGAAGGTCTGGGGGTCAGGGAAGGAGGACCCAGGGTGCTCCTGGACCAGCAGGTGCTCTATTAACAACTGGTGACCTAGCCTGTGGCCTCCTGTGGTGGACAAGCAGGCTTGGTTCTAGAATCTGCCTGGCCAGAGTCCCCACTGACCCACTGAGGAACACAGCTAGTGTGCTCCTGCCTCCAGGAAGGAGTTGGGGGTGGTGCCCAGTGCTGGACATCAAGGAAGATATGCCTCTACAAGAACAAAGTCTGAGTAAGGGTCTCCTACAGGCAGGGCTGAAGGACCCAGGCCTCTTCTCCAGACCCCTCCCTGACCCCATACCCAACCCCTCCCAGGGCTGCAGGGGGTTGGGGCATCACCTAGGTCCCAGAAGGAGAACAGACAGTGGCTGACCCTGGGCAGGACATGTAGCCAGGAAAGGCCCCAGGGCCCAGTGACCTCCCTGGAGCCCAGGATGATAGGACTCGAGAGGGTGCGCTGGCAAGGGTGCTCAGGGTACAGGGGAGGCACTCACTCCTGCACTGACCCTGCGTTTACCCCTCTTCACCCAGGTCCAGCGTCCATGTGGCCAGCCTCCTCAGCCACTGGCAGCAAAGGCCCCCAGGGGTCAGCCCCACCCCTGTGGTCCAGCTGGGGGGCAGTCCATGCCCCTCAACAAAGCACCAGCTATCGTGCCCAGAGCCTTTCTGAGACCCCGCCCTGGCCCCCTCTTGTGCGGGTCTCTAAGGGATAACAAGGGCTGTCTCTAAGGCTTCGCTGAGTGCTAGACCACGCTGTGTGGGAGCCACAGCCTCCTCCTTTGTCTGTGGATGGAGGTTCTCTCATGCTTTGCTCGTGAGACCACACCAGCTTAGAGGGGACACAGTCCTAAGCCCCAAGTTTCAGGACCAGTGCCCACATGGGGTGTCACAGCAAGGCCTCCTGGGCTTGACCAGTGGGTTCTCCATCCTGTGACAGTGCGGGTGGGGGTGGGGGCAGGGACTGTGCTGCGCACCCACAGACATGGGCCCTGCAGCCAGGTGTGGCTCCAGGGCCCCAGGAGTGGAGCAGACACTCTGCTCGGGGCCACCTTCCCTGTCCTGGCGTCTGGTCAGAGGCAGGATGTGAAGGCCAGTGCACATGCTGCCGCCTCTGACCTCAACGCAGGCCTGTTAAGCTGCCCCTGCAGCCGAGATCTGGTTTCTGGGTTGTGGTCGGTCTGTCCTCGGCCTAACTGGGACACAAGACAGAGTTCCTGAAACCATGGCTCCATGATCCTGGAAGGGGAAGAGCAGGCTCCCAGTCCAGCCTGCCGCTGTGCCTCGACCTCTCCTCCCCTGGGCCTGCCGCCCTCCCACACCATCCACTACCCCTGGAGGGCGGATGAAGGAGACCAGGAACCTGACTCTAAAATCCGGGTCGCACACAGCGCCCACAGTTTAGAGAGGGAACTGACAGAGCAGGCCCCTGATGGGCACTCAGAAACCTGCCAGGGAGACTAGGGGAGATGCCTGAACCATGCCAGGGCCAGGGCCTGTTCTGGATGAGAACCTTAAAAGACCGGACCAGCAAACGACCTCTCTCTTCACCTGAGCAAACATGACTCAGTGGTAAAGGCAGTGCCAGGCCCCCCTTAAACTTCAGTGGCTAAGACTCGCAGAAGGAATTCCAGACTCCTTGCTGGGTGCCTCCAGAGCCCAACCAGGCGCCCGCCATTCAGCAGAACCAGGCCCAGCCACATGGTCAAAAACCAGGACAGGTTCACGCAGGGCTGTGTCCTGTCACCCTCTCTCACTCAGCCTGCTGCCCGAGTCATCAGAGAAGCTGGCTTATATGAAGACGAACATGGCGGCAGGACTGGAAGAAGCCTTATCAAGAACTTCTGCTGTGCAGAGAACATGCTTGCTGAAAGTGAGAAGGGCTTTGAGTACTGGCTGATGAGGATCCAGAATTGCGGTCCTCAGCGTGGATCACAGCTCAAGGCAAGAAGATCAAAACCGGCACCACTGGAGAAAAGACTGAAGCTGTCAGGTTTACATCCTGCTTCGATCCATCGTCCAAGACCATGGAAGAAGCAGTCCAGAGACCAAGTGATTCGTTACGTTGGGTAAATCTGCAGCTCGTGACCTCTTCAAAAAACTAAGGGTGTTCCTTTGAGGACTAAGGTAGGTCTGACCTAAGCCATGGTTTTTCCAGTCACTTCATATGTGTGTGAACCTTGGATAGGAGTAAGGAAGACTGCCGATGCACTGGTGTACGTGAACTCCGCTGCTGGAAAAAAACACGGAAAGTCCCTGGGCTGTGAATAGGACAAACAAGTCTTTCTCGGAGGACGGACATATAACAAGAATGCTGCTTAGAGGCAAGGGTGGCCTTTGCTCCGGTGCTGTCATGGTTGGCAGAGTGGAGGGGCAACAAACAAGAAGGCCCTCAGCCGGCTGGGATTGGCACGGGGACTGCAACACTGGGCTGCTGAAATGTCACAACAGCTGCGTCTCCCTGTGGCATGCCAGGCCCTGAGAATGGGTCCCTGCCCGACAACATCCTCATGAAAGCAGTGACAGGCAAGAACGTTCCCAAACCTCCCTGATGACACTTACTGACAATGTCCTTTGCTTCACCCGTCCGCGCTGAGATCGCTGCTAATTAGAGAAGTAGTAATGGAACAGGAAAGCAGTTGATACAAGGGGCGGCCGGGGCCTCCTCTGTGCCATCTTCCAATGCCTGGGGTAGAAGCTGAAGCAAGAGACTGCCCAGTGGCTCCGAGGGTCAGAGCATCCAGGTGTGGTGCTTGGGGTGTGATGGTTCCAGCGTGTTGGCCCGGGGCATAGTGGTCAGGCAAGTAGCAGCGGGCTTGGCCGAGTGGATGTGGTCCAGGTGCGGCTACAGTGGGCGTGGCGTCTGCACATGGCGAGCAGGGGCGTGGTGCTGTGGGCGTGGTGTCTGGGTGTGGCTTGAGGGGGCGGGCTGTGAGGCGCAGGCGTCATCTCTTCTCATCAGCGTTCCAGCCCCTCCTTGGCCAGCTTCCGGTCCCTGTCACTCCTCCACTGCCCCTTAGTCCACTCTACTCCTTCCGGCACACGATGCAAACGGCAGTTCGGAGCCAGTCACTGTCTACGGGCGTTCTTCCCGGGGGGGACCCCGCGAACCAGCGTCCAGCAGAGAGCCGTGCGGAAGGCTTCTGCGGACCGTCAGCTTGAAGCAGAGTGGCCCTGCGCCTCAGCGGACTCTGCTGGGCCCAACACTTCCGGTCTGAGTTTCTCAGAACGCCCCAGGCTCGGGCGATCTGGTCCCCACGACGGTGAGTTTCAGGAGCTGGTGGGCTCGGCTGCCTGCTGGAAGCTCTCAGGCCCGAACCATCCCAGCGTCAGCGTCCCTGCCCCAAGACCGCAGACTCCGACTCTCGGAGCCCACCCACCCAGCAGGATTCCCCACATTAGCCACTCCTGAGACACCAGCCTCCTCAGCTGGGTGAGAAAGTGGGGTTAAGGGGGCTGGTTGTGCTTCTTGGTCCCCAAAGTCATCCAGAGAGAAAGCCCACCAGCCAGTGGGGGGGGGGGGGGGGACCATCCTGGTCCACAGCTGGAGGCGAGCATCCCAGCGGTGCTAAATCCTGCTGAGTCTTCTTCTGTGCACCTCACCCGACCTACTCATGTC
Source organism: Nesogale talazaci (assembly GCA_004026705.1). Lineage (NCBI taxonomy): Eukaryota > Metazoa > Chordata > Mammalia > Afrosoricida > Tenrecidae > Nesogale > Nesogale talazaci. The sequence continues at coordinate 37,225 of PVJH01014017.1, forward strand.
CCCTAATGTTCCCTTGGGGACCTCTCTTCCTCAGGCCACCGTGAAGTCAGAGGACCATTCCAGGGCCACCAGGCACTGTCCGCTGTGGGGGACGCTTGCAGCAGCTCCCCTTCCTGGCCCCCTTCAGGGTGCACCCCAATTCTGGTCCCTGTGGCCCCAACTACAGAGGCAGCACCTTTTCCCATCACTCACCACCCTCCGGATAGCAGTGCCCTCCCCCTGACCTGCTGACCTCACATCGGGGCTTTCCTGTCATCACCTCAACCCGATACCTCGGGTGATTCATGGGGTTCGGGGAAGGGGTTTTCACCCTAGCACTTTATTACAAAGATGAGGGGGGCCACCAGCTCCTGCCGGCCCCACCCTTGGACATTTCCTGTGCACACCGCCGTCCCTTCCAGCAGACCTGCCCAGGTGGACAGGATGAGGACAAAAGCGAGGTCAGGCCAGTTTCTTTTTTCTTTCTTTCTTTCTTTTTTTTTTTTTTTGGGGGGGGGCATCACTGCTCTCTGGTGGTGGGAGTAGGAGGCCCAGCCCCACGGCTGGAATTGAACCTCCGTCCCAGTGGGCCGCAGTCCTGCGCACAACCACGACGCCCCCGGGGCTCAGCCCTAGGCCAGTTTCTAACAGGAAGCAGGGCTGAAGGTGTGGGGAGAGACTGAGCTGACTGCAGGCGCCCCTTTGGGTGCGGGGACCTCGTCGCTGCTGTCCTTGGACCTCATGCTGCCTCAGTGCCCCGAACAGTAGGTGGTCCTGAGGACTCACACAAATGTTGTCCCTGACAAGCACAGGGGAAGACCTCTGACAGCTCCCCTCCTCCGGAAAAGGCTGGCTTTGCACTGTCCGTTCAGGCCAGCAACCCGATGTCTACCACTGGGGCATTCGGGTTCTGACTGGCCCCTTGATGAGTGAGCTCCGTGGGACCTGGGGCCGAGCTGGCTTTGCATTGCGCCGTTTGTCATTGAGTCCTTGACCTCGGCTTCGTAGGCCACAGGGAGCCACAGGTCCTCAGAGAGTTGGTGGGGAGTAGATGTGACCCAGGGTGTCCTGTCCGGGCCATCAGCACTGTCTAAGGCACTCAGAGTGACTCCCCCACCCTGGTGAGCACAGGGCCCTCTTGGGGCAGACTCCTTTGAGGGTACAAAGAAGCTGTCAGTGGCCTGAGCCCACCAAGCTCACCAGCCTGGTCAGGGACTGGGAGAGCCCCACAGAGGCTGGGAGCACTTGGGCTTAATTCTGCTCTGCCAGTGTCCTGGTGACAAGCGGGGTCTGCCTCAGCTCTGGGATCCCACAGAGACTGGGGGGGTGGGGGGGGCAGCTGATTCACACACTCCCAGGTGGCCCAGGAGAGGAGGGTAGTAATGGCCCCCTGGGTCAAGCCTGGGCTGTCCCCAAGCCTGGATAGCCTGGGAGCCTCCTTGGACCTCTTGGGAGACATGAGAGGACTCCCAGGAGAAAACCCGTGGGACAGAAGCTTCCGGAAGGTGGTGGTACATGGCCTCAGACCAAGCTGCATCCCAGCTCAGAACACCTGCATTTTGAGGGACTTGGTGCCCACCCATGTGAAAAACCAAGACACCACCAAGAGCAGCCTGCCAGTCCCTGGACCTCGTTACAGGGCAGAGAGCCCCAGCCTGCTCCCGAGAAGCGGCTGGGGGGTTTGAATCACCGACCTTGCGGTGAGCAGCCAGTGAGTAACACACTGGGGCTGTGAGGGGTGGGGACTGGGATGCGCACATCGTCTGTGGGCTGCCTTTATTCCCACGCCCGGCCTGAGTCATCAGGCCACCACGAGGTCCTTCCCCTCCCCCCGCCCCCAGGCCCCCGTCAGCCCCATGGACCTGAGAGCCGGCTGAGCCTGTGTGGAGCTGACTGAGTGCTGAAAGTCCCCTGCCGCATGCTGTTTCTGACCCATGGGGACTGGCCCTCCACCTTCATAGCCCTCTGCCTGGGCTTGACTGTCCAGCCCTGCCGTAACCAAGGGAGGCGGCCGGCCGTTCTCCCGAGGTACCCACATCCAGCCTAGCCTAGAGATGCCTATGCAGCAGGCAATCAGAATGAAGCGAGGGCTGCCTGGGGTGTGGAGAAGAGAGACTGAGCCTAGACCCAGTGTCCACAGTCCTCACAGCAAGGACTTGTCCCTCGGAGGTGGGTGGGAACTTGTGTCTCAGGAGAGGGCCTGCAGCTGACCTCCCCTAGCGGGTGAAGTGGTCCGGCTGTCCTGGGGCTTGTGGACATCAGCCATCTGCAGCCCTGGCCATCTCTGTGTGTGCCCCTGGGTAAAGGCCTCCAGCCAGGGTAGCTGAGGAGGAGCCCGCTGGCTGAGCTGGGCAGAGCCCGAGGGAGAACAGGTCCCTGGCTCAGAGAGAAGTGTGTCTCACACTTCCTGACCCCGCCCCCAGGAAGGTGTTGTAACTAAGCCGAAGTGACATCTTGGGGTTTGCCATCCCCCCTCGATGGCTGGGGGTGACAGCACACTTCCTGAAACCCTGGCTGGCTGCGCAGAGAGCAGTGGCGGTGGCCATGGCGGGCGGCAGGCAGTGGGAGCTCCAAGCAGGTGAGTGTGTTGGAGCCCTTGTGGTCTGCGGGGCAGCCGATGGCCTGGTGGTGGCTTTGGTCCACTTCCCCAGACCCACAACAAATCTAGGGGCCCCTCAAACTCTCAGGCTTTTTCCCGAGAGAGCCCAGGTGGTCTCCCCGTGCGGCCAGGCATGTGGCTAGACCCTGGAGACCAACTTCCTGAACATCCTGTCTCTTGAGACAAAGGGGGCCATGAGGAGGGGCCAGCGTGATCACATGGCGTAGTCCTGGGCCCTTCTAGGAGTGACCCTTACCATCAGTGTCTCTCTGTTCAGCATGTGGGAGGCCCGGTAGGGCCTCTGAGAGGGAACAGGCCCCTCAGAGCAGGTGGGGTTGTAGATCTGCGAGCAGCAGCAGATCCGGGGGCAGGTCTGACCTCCCCGGGAAGAGGAGAAACTCAAGGGCTCTTGTGAAGGAAGCCCTGGGAAATCCCTGAGCGTCATGGCCAGCTTCAAGAAGTGTCCCGAAGCTGCAGGGACCAGGCCTTGTTGCCTGCCACCCCACTCCCCAGCCCTGGCTGTCTGGTTGGAACTGGCCTGGGTGCCCAGGGCCCTGCTCTGAGCGCAGGGGGAGCGTGGGCAGTCAGCAGCAGTAATTCTGGGAAATGCTTTGGGCGGGGCAGACAAGGCTGGATGGAACTGCGCACAGTGGTCAAAGTCTGTCTGACCCCGCCACACAGGACCATGGAGACCACGACCCTGTGGGATTCTGGAGACTAACCCAAGACAGCAGTAGAAAATCGTGTCTCATTCAAGGAGCACCTGGTGATTTGAACTGCTGACCCTGTGGTTCATAGCCAGCCCCATCACCACTGGGCCACCAGGGCTCCTTTCACAGGCGCAAGCCTGGGAGGTCCAAATGCAGTGGCCTGCCACAGGAGACTGGGGGCTGACTTGCTGGAAATAGAGCTCCAGGCCTCTCTTCTGAGGCACTCCGTGCTGGACGGGGCTGCCAATGCTCAGGAGCAGCTGGGGCCAGCAGTTGGCCCTCCCGCAGGGCCGACTGGACCCTCTGTCGAGGAGCAGACGGGGCTGTCAGTGTGTGTGCCTGCACCAGGGTGGCCCTTGCTGACCCTCTGCTCCCCAGGGCTTCCTCCACAGGGAGTCCGGGGTCAAAGGCACGTGGCACGCTGGCCCCACGCTGCTGCTTTGTGGTGGGTCCCTCTGGTGCCCGGGGAGTCCCTCTGTGTTGTCACCAGCTGGCCACGGCTCGGCCTCCTCAGCAAGACACCTCTGGGGAACTACAGTTTCTCTCTACCAGAGGGCCGGGCCTCCTGCCTTGAGCGGGTCCGTCGGCACCTCCCTCCAACAGTGGGCACCCCCACTGCTCCATCATCTTCACCTGCCCCCCAGCAGCAGCACTGCCTCTGGGTGCTCTGGCTACCAAGGCTGCGTGTGACTCCCGATGGTGATGCTGACTGGACAGTGTGGTCGGCACGGACTCGCGGACACACTGGGCAGGTGGCCGTCCTTGGGCTGCACTGAATGTGGAGTGGGGGTGCCAGGACAGGGGCTGCAGATACAATAGATGGAAGCAGTGTGACTGAGGAGGCCCCGTGGCAACCTGCAGATTGGCAACGAGGGCATTTCTAGGGCCGGTGGGGGTGGGAGGTCAGAGTCTGAGCTCTGCCTAGGGATGGGGCCGCGGTAGGAGAGCAATCTGCAAGGCATCTCTACTGGTGCTCACGAATGACGGGCCCCGAGTCAGGGTCAATCCCTTCCCTTTGTCTGGGCCCTGAGAGGCAGAGTTCTCAAGACCAGAGGGGCAGACCCCTCCCTGGAAAAAAACCATGTGATGAGTGGGTCCCGCAGCCTCCCCCATGGGAGACCCACTCCACAGGGGGCAGCCAGCCATCAGAGTCCTGGTCCCGCCACCCGGCAGAGACTGTGTGTCAAGTGAGGTCCCTGGGCAGCCCTCTTGATATGAAGCCATGGGGAACAGCTTCACGAGTTTCCCACCTCAGAAAGATGACTGCGACTGTCTGGCTGCACCCACCCCTCCAAGCCCACAGCCCTTCCTGCCTAGACACAGCGGCTTTCCAGATGGGTGGCCCCTCAGGGGCAGACTGGGCAGGACCAGTGCCGCTGGCGCTGGCTTAAGAGCAACGTTGTGAGGAATGGTGGGAGGGTGGCATGAGCTGCGCACATACTTCACTGGCCATGCCAGCTGCCCCCCCAACCCCCACCCCCAGCCTGCCTGCTGGGTCACCTCCCGTCGGCCCAGTGTCCCCCCCCTCCCCCCCGTGCCTGTTGCCATGCCATCCGCTCTGCCAGGCACTCAGGATGCTGCTTAAGGACCCCTCCCAGCCGGGGACTTCCTGTCACTCGAGATGTCTCCTCTGTGAGTTCCCCTTTCTGCTTTCTGTGGCCCTAACTAGCCAGAGCCTATCTGGGGTGGCAGGAGTGGGTGGCCCTTTGCTAGGTCGATCTCTTGGGGTCCTCAGCCTGCGTGGAGGCCCCACCACTTCCAGACGCAGAGCGGACTGGCCCCAGCGCCTGCGGGTGGGGGAGGAAACCCACCTCTTGGCCAACGGGGAAGACCTGTGCTGGGGGCGTGCTGGGTTCTGAAACCCTGAGTGCGGTCAGGGGTGATGCTCACAGCCCCCGGCCTTGTGCCACTGGGTCCAGAGAACCTCATTCAAGAATCTCTGATGGGTGTTTCCAACTCGTGCCACAAAAGTTTGCTCCAACGTGTACCCACCTCACCAGAGGAAAGGAACGCCCGCATCTCGGAGAGGCCGCACTGCTTGATTGGCCCCAACAGCAGCAGGCCTCTGTTCGGCCTGTCTGCGTGGCAAAGGGCACTTCTTCCAAGCCCCTGCTGGTTTCCCCTGTCCTGAGCGGGCCCAGCATGTGGTCAGGGGCTGGCTGTTTCCTCTGCTGCTGGCCTGTGGTTGACCAGGGGCAGCTCGGTCAGGGATGGGCCTGCTGTTGCCCTTGCTGGGCACCCAATGGCTGACTGTCACCGCAGCAGCTGAGCCGCAAAGCAGTTCCTAGGCCAACGGACCGTTTTCTCTTTGTTGAGTCAAAGTCTTTGCTCTTTTGTGTTTCGCCAGTCCCCAGGGACAGCAGGTGCCTCTGAACCCCTGGCAGTGACGTGTTTCTTGCTCCTGAAAAGCCCTTCTCTGAGTGTCGTTCTCTTCTAGACATTGTTTCTGGCCCTCCTCCTCTTCCTTCCGCCACCCACCAGCTTCTTCATAACCAGCAAAGTCGGCTTCATTTGCTGTGAAAACCATTGCTCTTGGTTTTCATTCTTTTCTTTCAGTCTCATCGGTATTGGTCTCTGTTATCAGACAGGAGCCCCTCAGAGGGTGTGCCCCATTCCTCCACAGACTGCCTTTGACTGTCCCCATCTTTCTGCTCCCTGCTGTGGCGCTGGTGGCAGTGACCAACACCGTGTGCTCCATGGGTCTGCGTGAGCTTTCTTTTGTTTCTGCGGGGTCTCTGACCTCCTGGTGTGGGGCAGTGCTGTGCAGCTGTCCCCAGGGATTGGGCAGCTCCGCAGTGCCCCGGCAGCGCCAGCTCCCATCAATGCACAACCTCCCAACGTAGGTCATTTTCTCTTTCACCTTTTGGAACTTTGCGATCAGTGACAGCGAGCCTTCCTTCCCATGTCTGCTGGCCTCCAGGATCGCAGTCTGCGTGGACTGTCCTTTCATGTCTGAGAAACAGCTTATTGAGCTGTATTCACACATCAGACAGTTCAATAATTCAGTCACCTTAAACAGTTGTGCAATCACACCACAACGTCAGAATAGTCTCTTCTTTCTTGTCCTTGTTAGTATCATTCTCCCCCAGTCTCCCTAAGAAGCCATTAATCCAGGTACTGTCTCTACAGATGCACCCATCCTGGAGTTCATGTACAGAAAATATACCTACAATACAATGGAGATAAACCTCAAACTAAAAACTAGGACAAATTTTAAATGGGTCAAAGGGAGATCAAATGATAAGGTGTTATATTTCAACCTAACTACATCTATAATAATTTGCTTTCCAATGTACTCTATCTGGTAGCAAAACTATTATTCCCATCCCTGGTCAGTGGTCAGAGGGGAGTCACGAGAAGTTTAATTCATGGGTAGACCTTGCAAATGGATTTGGGGCTCTCACTGTTATCCATAGCTGTCTGCAAGCCGGGTGCTCAGAATTCACACTCTGATATCATTCCCTTCCCTCCTTTCATGTTAGATTTTATTAGTGGTAATCCTTGGATCACTCAGGTGGGTGTGCTTCATCTATGTGAACTTAGCCGATACCTCACTTAGATGGCTGCTTTTTGTAAGACATGATTGTAAGAGCCAGGCACCATCTGATTTCCTGACGAGTTTGCTATAACACCCATATCTCCAGTGATCTCTTCATGACGGCAGCTAAGGACTGCTTGTTCTTACAGGTGAGCTATAATTAAGTATGAGCTCAAGAGCCCTTCAGTTATATATGGTTTATATATGTCCCTTGTTCACTTTAGGGCTTCATTCTCCTTTTATTGGGAAGCGTAATCAATCACCCTGTAATAGATAGGTTTATTGTGCCAATCTAGCCAATGAGCACATGGGGGGTTAATTGAAGGGTGGAGAGATAAATGGCTCAGCAAGCCTTGCCTTCCTTGTCTCCTGCTCTTTGGTGATCGGATTGGTGTGTGGCTGCCTTAGCTGGTTCTCTGCTTCAACTCGTGAGCTAGTCTACGTGTGGGAGACCTAATCCATGGACGTCTGAGGTTCCTTCAAGACCTGCTTCACCACATGACTGGAGTAGACATCACTTGAGCTGTGGACTGTCGGACTCTGGCATCTGGCTGGCTTGTTGATGACCTGCCTTGCTGTTCATGCCTGTGACCACATAGTATGAATTCTCTATGGAGGAATCAGTCGTCTGCCTGCTTCCTTGATCGGCACCAGGCAGCCCTCAGGATTTGAAGGCCTGCCAGTGTCTGAGGTGTCTCATGAAAGTAAGTTGCAGGAGCCATCTGTACTGCTCTATAGAATAATTGGCTATTTATTTCTTATGTCACCTATCTATCTATCTAAATATTTATAAAATCATAAGTGTGCTCGTTTTGTTTCTCTAGAGAACCCAGTCTAATACACACCCCCAGGGGATGATTACCATGAAGCTAGCTGAACGTATGCATGTGGCAGGCAGCTTTGTTGACTCGGACAGATCGAAAATGTGCGCAGCTGGACCCTGTTTGCACAGCAGCGGGGTGGGAGAAGGGGCAAGACGTTCCATGATGTTCTTTGTCAAAGACCATGCCTGCTGCACCGCAGGAAGTGGGGATATGCGCTGGTTCCCAGCCACCCTCACCACAGGAGATCTGAGCCCACGTCCAGCCGCCTCAGACTCCACACCTTCTGCTCAGCCTTCAGTCCAAGGGACTATCTCAGTTCCTTAGCTCTGCTGCAGGGGAGTGCAAGGTGAAGTCCTGTCTGTTTCTTGGGGTTCCCACATCAGAGTCTTCTGGTGTGTCCTGGGAAGGATGCTGGGAGCCTCGAGAGGACAGAGTTGGAAGCGCCAGCTGTCTGTAGTGCGCAGCCTGGGTCACCAGGGGCTGGGAAGAAACGAAGTCAAAAGTGTCCAATTAGGAACACAGTACCGTTCTGCCTATTTTTAATTGGATTTTTTTTTTTTATTATTGAGGTGGTTCCAGATCATTCTAAACTCTGAGAGTAAAGGCAGCGGCATCAGGACTGACCAGACACATGCCAGGTCCTGGGTTCCTTACTGCGGACCTGCCCTTGAAGTCTGGCCCCACAAATATGCAAGGTGAGTGACTCCTTCTACCTTGAGGATTGAGGGCACAAGCTGTTGGAACATCTCTCACGATGCACTTGGACTCATGATGGGGACAGTGACTTTCATAATGAAAAGAAATAAGCATACTCGGGGAGGGAGGGAGCTTGAGGCAGGGACATGGTGTCTGGTGACTCTGCTGAAAAGCTGGGAAGACCCAGGGGTGAGGGGAGGGCGGGAAGGAAGGACACCTGGAGGCCACACATGTCCATCTTGAGTCCCAGAGCTGCCCCAGCCCTGCCACCACAAGGAACGGGTGGAAATGCTCCCCAACCCATGCCTCCTCCGGGGGCCCACTCTGTGTGGGGACCTCATGCCTGGCCTCAAGGTCCCAGGGCATAGCACCACAGGACAGAGGCTGTGTTAGGCATCCCAGAGTGGGGATGAGCTCTGGGATCAAGCACATTCAGGTGTACAAAGACAGGGAGTTGATGATGCCCCCTGAGAGTGACCCAGCGCCCCCAGGCCTCCACAATCCACAGCAGAGGGCTTGCAAGGAGGGAAGTCTGCAGGGAGCAGAGGCCACTGCAGCTCAGCACTGCACAAGGTGGCTGAGGCCGTTCCTGGGCGAGGAAGGTGGACATGCCAAGTGTTCATGCAGAAGGTGGAGCCTGCCTTGTTAGGAATATGGGCCTTTCACACAAAGCCGAGAAGGACCCTCCTGAATGGGGGGCCACGGGCCCAGGGGTGATGGAGATGCCTGTGACAAGCCAGCATGCACCCCTCTGGGGACAGCAGTTTGGGTCACACCGCTGGGTATGCAGTCTGTCCCACAGGGAGATCCCAGCCCCAAGGAGCCGCCAGAGGGCAGTAGGCAGGCCCCAGGGTCCAAGTGTCCCCTCCAGGGCTAGGAAGCAGCAGTGGCTCAGGCTAGAACTCTCGGCCTCCGTGTGGAAGACAGGGTTCGATGCCAGGCCAGGGTGGCTCACGCACAGCAGCAGCAGCTGCCCAGGGAAGCCTGCAAGCCCGACAGGTCCACTGGAGCCTCCCCATGACAAGGGGCTTGGGAGAGAGGCCTGGCGAGCCACTTCTGAAAATCACCAGCGGAACCCTGTCGACTGCAGGGGTCTGTTTGCCAAGCGGGGTGGACTGGACCAGGGCTGATCACAGGGTTCCTTAGGAGGGGCCCCTCAGTGCTGACTCCACATACAGGAAAGGCCAGGTGGGTCCCGGGGCAGCCTCAGGCGTGGGGATGCTCAGGGTCCGCATGCTTGGTGAGCAAGGTAAACACAGACTTCCTTGTGCTTACTCATCTGGAGTGACGTTTCACATGGATGAACAGGTGAATGCACATGAAACTGTCCACCCCAGTTGTTACATGCCCCCTGCTCCTGTGGTAAGGACCCAGGGAGCTGAGACAGGGCAGCGCTGCCATCAGGGAGAATTGGGGGTGGGGGGGGGGGGAGATAGCGTGGGCCCAGCACCCATGCTCTTGCCAGTCCTCGAGGCCAAGGACACAGGGATATGGGACACAGGTCAGGACTGCAGTGACCTGTCCAAGGGAAACTGTTCCCAACCCATGGCTCCTCAACCAGCTTAGAAGCCTTGCTGTCAGGAATCCCATAAACCCCACAAACTTCCATGAACTATCATGAACTCATGAACTCCTATGAACCCAACAAACTCCCACAATCCCCATGAACTCCCATGAGCCCCATGAACACCCACAAAACCCACAAACCCCACAAAAACCACAAACTAACAAACCCCATGAACAGCAATGACCCCCATGAACTCCCATGAACCCACGAACTCCCATGAGCCCCCATGAGCCCCACAAAAGGCCATGAACTCCCACAATCCCCATGAACTCCCCTGAGCCCCATGAACCACAAAAATATGATCCCCACAAACTTCCATAAACCCCACAAATTTCCACAAGTCCTGAAAACTCCCACAAACCCCACACAGTTTGCCTGAGGCCATGTTGCCAACACCTCCTGGAACTCGACAGAGGGTAAGTGGAGGCAGGCAGCAGGTGAAGTGGAATGGAGCATCTCGGGGTCCTGTGGGTGGGCCTCTCTGTCCAGGAAGCGTCTGCCTGCCTCAGACTCTGAACTGGCTGCACAGTGGTGTCTGTCAAACAGCCACAACGCTCATTGGAGCTGGAGGATTAGAAACAAAAAACAATGGCTGAATGACAGAGCGAGGAGAGCATGTGTCCAGGCAGGTTTGAGCTCCAACCTTCCCCTGCCCGGGACTCGTAAGGCCCTGATTCACTTTGTTGCTAGGACCCTCCTGGTCAGAGGAACGAAGCACCACCCAGTCCCGAGGCAACCTCACAGTCGCTGTTTGAGCCCATCGGTGTAGCAGCTGTGGCCATCTGGCTTGCCAAGTCTACCTCCTTTTCACTGTCCCTCCACTTTACCAGGCAAGGATGAAGTCCTTCTCCAGGGAATAGTCTCTCCTGACAACACGTCCAAAGTATGTAATGAAATCTCCTCATCCACAATTCTGCAAAGCACCCTGGCTATACTCGGCTGACAGATCTGTTTGTGCTTCTGCGGTCCACAGTGTGTTTGTCCTCCTGCACCCACACCATCGTTCATTCAAAAGCACCAATCCTCAAAAAAAAAAAAAGCACCAATCCTCCTGCAGTCTTTCTTATTTGGGGTCCAGTTCTCACATGCATACGAGGTGACTGGAAGTATCATGAATCAGGCCCAGTGTCCTTAGCCCTCAAAGTGGCATGCTTCCTTCCTCTTGAATGTTTCAGAGAGGTCTCGCACAGATTTCCCTAATGCAATCCACCATCTAATTTCTTGACTATCACCAAGTGCACCTGACACAATCCATGGCATTCTCCATTGCATCATACACATGTGAAAGTTAGAAATTGAATCAGGAAGACCGTAGCAAAATTGATGCACGTGAGTCGTAGTGCTGGAGAAGAATACTGAAAGTGTCCTAACTGCTACAAGGACAAGCATCTGTATTGAAAGCAGTAAGGCCGGTGCTCCTTAGGCAAGGATGGCAAGACCTAGTCTCACAAACTTTGGCCATATTGTCAGGAGATACCAATTCCCTGAGACAGCTGCTTTCATGAACAGTGATTGTGGATCCAAGCAAGACTAAACCCTTGACAACTCCCGTCTCTCTCGTCTGGTTGTCATGCTGCTGTGGCCCGGCTGTGAGGATTTGGGCCTTCCTGACACTGAGTTGTGATCCCCACTGAAGGCTGCAGTCATGGATATCCACCCGCGAGTGCTTCAACTCCCCCTCACTTTCAACAAGCAAGGTTGTGGCATCTGTCTATTGCAGGTTGTTAATGAGGTTTCTTCTGATCCTGAAGCCGTGTACTTCTTCACATAGCCCAGCGCCTCAGGTTACTTGCTCTGCATACATATTGAATAGCTCTGGTGAAAGGATCCAGCCATGACGCACACCTTTCCTGATTTTAAACCCGGCATTATTTCCGTCTGGTCGAATGACTGACTGCCTCTTGGTCCATGTATAGGTTCTTCGTGAGCACAATGAAGTGTTCTGGAATTCCACTTCTTCTCAAGGTTGTCCATGGTTTGTCATGATCCACACGGTCGAGTGCCCTTGCCTAGTCAATAAAATGCAAGTAATCATCTTTCTGTCAGTCTCTGCTTTCCACCAAGATCCATCTGTCCATCTGATCCCTTTCCATGGCCTCTTCTGAATCCAACTTGAATTTCTGGCAGCTCCGTTGATAGGCTGCTGCAAGTGATGTTGCATTATCTGCAGCAGCTTTTATTTAAGTTTCATATTAATGTAATTGCTTAGTAATGTCTGAATACTGTTGGATCACATTTCCTGGAAATGGACACAAAATAGCCCTCTTCTAGCCAGTTGATCAGGTAGCTGTCTCCATATTCTTGGCAAAGACCAGTGAGCCCTTTCAACGCTCCATTCTTTTGTTGAGACGTCTGAGCTGTTAATCCCTCAAGCCTTCAGGGTAGCTTGGACGTCTTCCTTTGGTACCATCAGCTCTTGATCATCTACTGCCTTCTGAAATGGTTGAAGCTCAACCATTTGTATTTCTTTCATCTTTTAAAAAAATTTCATGATGAATTAGGTGAAGGTTTAGAGGGCAGATCATCAGTTTCACATTAAATGATTTGTACACATTTTGTCACATTCAGTCCATTGCAATCCCCTGACAGCACCACCATTTCCCCCACCACTTCCCTGTGTTTACTGTTCTCATTTCTCCTCCTTTCCAAACTCTCTGATCTGCGTCCTTGGGTGGACACTACCCTTTCTATCTCGAATGTTCATTGCTCTAACAGAGAGGTGAGTTCTTTTCAGACCTAAGGATGACTAAGGACCACAGTCTTGGGAGTACCACCTGCCTGTGTGTGACCAGTAAGCCTGATCTCTCTTATGATACGGGGGTTTGTTCCACATTTTTCTCCCACTCTCTGGAGGACCTTCTATTGTGCCATTTTCAGAGCAGTTGGTTGTGGTGGCTGGGCACCATCTAGGTCTTCTGCTCTCAGGGAGGCTGATGCTTGTGTGGTACATTAGTCTATTGGACTCGCTTCCATGTGTCTTCCAGGTGTCATCACTTCTGTGGGCAGGCAGACTTACACTTACATGGCTGTGCACAAGTCCTCAAGACCTCAGTAGGAAGTAGAATATCATCTTTGTGCGTTATGTTAAGCCAATTCATCTTGGTGTTCCTGAGACACTAACCTTGATGCCCTTCTTCTGCCTTCTTTTTTTTCTTTCTTGGTGACTCGTTTTATTGGTTGTTTTGAGATCGATACAGAGATATTATGTACAATTTGTACACAATTCTTAATGCACATAAAAATATCCTGAAATGGCATGTAAATACAATTCTTTCTAAATTCCAGAGACTTTCCAGCTTTAAATTTGTAGGCAATTTTTTAAAGAGATTATAAAATGTTGATAACTTATCTTCAAATGTTGATAAGCCGTTATATCTTAAGTCCCAACAATTCACAATTTAATATCACACACACTACACACTCAACTCTTCAACCTCTCACAGCACATAACAAAGGTATCAGGAAAACTAGACTACCCCGAACAATGGTGTGACAGAATGTACAGTTCTGACAAAAAAGCCATGATAACAGAATGGTTTTCAGACTCAATTCCACTAAAAAAACAATAACATGAAAACAAAATTCTAAATCCTCAAATCATACAAATGCATGACAGTGACTCCAAGTTGCATGAAGTTCATTTTGTATTAGGGATACAAACCTCCCTACCCTACCATGGAATGTTATGTCAACACCAAAGACAGTCAAATCGCCTCACAATTCTACATCCGACTATTGTGGTTGTACCAAAAAATCATTAGCAAATGACCTCAGGTCTTAAAAAAAATCACTACACTTTTTTAAAAAGGGATGAAGTGGGATGCCCTCCTTCTTAAAAGTGTTTCTAGAGCTACTAAAAAGCTTGCATTTACAAAATAGTACAGAAAAGTATTCGTCTGGATTGTACAAGAGGGGCGCTAACAGAGCCGGCTGAATAGACCCGGCAGACAGACATTCATCATCAGACTCTGCTCCATCTTCGGCAGGTCAATCTCCTGTAGCTCTTGGTGAGCAACTTCAGTCTGTTTTCCCTTGGCTCCTCTTTTCCCATTTGCTTTCACTTTCTTTTACCCTGAAGACTGACCCTTTCCTGCTGCCTTTTTTGGCTTTCTCTGCACTTTGCAGGCGCCGCTTTTGCTCACAACCTCGCCCCTCTCCTCTTGACCACCCTTGGCTGAGCTGACCTTCCTTGGAGGAATCCTGGCTGTGAGGAGGGCACTTGCTTTATGCCGGTGCACCTCAGGGCACTGAGAACTTTCTTTTTTTGGGGGGGAGGCATCACTGCCCTCTGGTGGGAGTAGGAGGCCCACCCTTGCTCTTGGAGAGTTGCTGCTGGATTTGAACCGCCAAGCCAGTGGGCCGCAGTCCCGCACTCAACCACTACGCCACTGGGACTCAACCTCCTGAGAACTTTCTGGAAGTTGGGTGGGTTACCTGCTTGCTGCTGTGCTGCCCACTCTGAGCTACCAGGATGTGCAGTGGGGCCTCTTCTGTCTTCTTTTCATGCTGCCCATGTTGTTGGCTGTTTTGCCGATAGGCTCCTTCAATGCTGCAGCTCAAATCTGATTTCCGCCCCCCTTCATTTCTTTCAGCTTGAAAAATGCTGAGCATCTCCTTCCCTTTTGTTCCCCACCCACACCCCCAACCTGGGTTTGTTTTGCATTTCATTAAGCTACTTTGTCTTCTCAAACTGCACGGTTGATTTTCATGCTTTCACTTCCTCATTTCTTCCAATAGCTCCAGCTAGCTCAGAAGTACTTTTCTGAGATCAGACGAGATCCCTGGCATTTGATCTTTGCTTGCTGTTTTGTGATAGAGGATGTCATAGAGCATGTCCTTCATGTCATCCCACAATTTGCCTGGTCTCTAGTCGCTGATGTTCAATGTGTCAACACTATCTTCCAGATGGTCCCTAAACTCAAGGTTATTCCTTGGCTTCTGTGGACCTGTTTGATTTTCTTCAGCTTCAACTTGAACTGACACAGGAGCAATTCATAGTCTGTTTCCAAGTCAGTGCCTGACCTGAGTTTCCAGAGTGTCCTCAATCGCTCCACATGCCTATGAAAGTTGGACAAGGAATAAATAAGGTACAAGAAGGACTTATACTTTGAAACTTTGATGTTGGGGAAGAAGCTGGAAAGTGCTACAGACTGCCAGAAGAGTAAGCACATCCGTCCGAGAAGTCCTGCTAGAAAACTTCTTAGATTCAAGGATGGTGAGACTTCATCTCTCATACTTTGGGCATGTCGTGAGGAGACACCAGTCCCTGGAGAAGGACATCATGCGGGAGAAAAGGAGGGGTACAGTGAAAAAGAGGGAGACCCTTGACAAGCGAGATGAACACAGTGGCTGCAGTAGGGTCTTATTTTGCTCCACATCAAATTGTTGTGAGTCAGAGCTGACCCAGTGTACCTAACAGCAATGATGACGGAGTCTCTATCCACAAATGCAGTCTGTCTGTCTGCTGTGCAGTCCATCAGGTGGATGCTGAAAAATAGTATTTGCCATGAGTATGTCACTGGCCTTGAAAAATCCTGTCATTCGATCTCTGGTGTCCATGCTATCACCATGCTCACAGTTTCCATCGACCAGCTCTTCTTTATTTCCAACTTTCACGTACCAACCACCAGTACATCTCGATTATGTGTTTAATCAATTTCAGACTCCATAAATTGATTTTAAATATCGATTGCTTCCGATTTTGTGCTTGGTACCTAAATCTGAGACTAGCTGTGCTAACAGCTACAGAACGTTGAGATTATGCAATGCTCTTTTTGATGTGATGCCATTCCTCCTTGGTTGGTCATAGGTAAAAGGGCCAACTCACCAGGAAAGCTGACTTGCACGTGCCACTGACACGAGCTCAAATATATACAGCAATGCCTGGGAGACGAGCATTGAGAAGTGGGTAGAACCCACCACACAGCAGCTGTGCACCACCTTCCTGGAGCTCCAGCATATAAAAGGGATGGAAGGATCGGGGTTGAGAGGAGACAGTTCCTGGGCTGGGGGTGGGGGCGGGGCAGGCGCAGGACAGATACTAGAGGAGAGGCGAGAGCTCTAGACTCTGCTGAGAATGGAGGATCAGTCTTGTCTGGTGAGGTCTGCTGTGAGCTTCAGCATCCCTCTCTCAGTCATCGTCTCCACCAGGCACCGAAGCAGCAGGTACACCTGGTGGAGCATTGGCTTGAGCACGCCCCAGTTGGCCACGGCGTAGCACTCAGGGCTCCCCATCACAGGAATAACGTTCTATGAACTTGACCTTCCTGTGTGGCCAAGAGTCAATACAGCACAGCCTATGCTCTGTGCTGCCTGGTCAAACCATCTCTAAAACCCCCCCGGTCTCTCCAGTTTGACATTTCCACAAACCTTCTCCTTTCCTGTCATCAGGTGATGTCCAAGTCCCCAGCCACATTCTCGTCCCTGTTTTGCAGGAAACGCCACCCAGTTGCCCCTATCTGGCCTCTCTGCTGAGCGCTGCAATGTGTCCATGGAGGAGAGTCGAGTCTTCCTGGTGGTGGTGTACAGCTCGGTCTGTGCCCTGGGCCTCCCTGCCAACTTCCTGACGGCCTGGGTGACACTCATGCAGGCCCTGCAGGGGAACGTGCTGGCAGTCTACCTGTTCTGCCTGGCACTCTGTGAGCTGCTCTACCTTGGCACCCTGCCCCTCTGGGTCCTCTACATCCAGAACCAGCACCAATGGGTGCTGGGCCAGACAGCCTGTAAGGTGACCGCTTACATCTTCTTCTGCAACATCTACATCAGCATCCTCTTCCTGTGCTGCATCTCCTGCGACCGCTTCCTGGCGGTGGTGTATGCGCTCGAGTGCCGCGGCCACCGCCACCAGAAGACTGCCGTGCTCATCTCCGTGGCCGCCTTCCTGCTGGTGGGGCTGGTCCACTACCCAGTGTTTGCCATGGACGAGCAGGACACCTGCTTCGAGACGCTGCCCACCGACCTCATCATCGCCCGTTACCATTACTCACGCTTCGCCGTTGGCTTTGCCGTCCCGCTCCTGGTCATCACTTTCACCAACCACCGCATCGTGCAGAGCGCCAGGAAGAGTGAAGGCCTGAGCGCCGCCCAGAAGGCCAGGGTGAAGTGGGCAGCACTCGCCATTGTCCTCATCTTCCTGGTCTGCTTTGCCCCCTACCACCTGGTGCTCCTTGCCAAAGCCGCCGCGTACTCCTACTACCGAGGGGACAGGGACGCCATCTGTGCCTTCGAGGTGAAGCTGTACACGGTGTCTGTGATGTTCCTGTGCCTCTGCACTGTCAACAGTGTGGCCGACCCCATCATTTACGTGCTGGCCACGGAGCACTCCAGGCAAAAGGTGTCCCGGATCCACAGGGAGTGGAAAGCCTGGTCCACAAAGACAGACCTCACCAAGCTCATGAGCCTCAAGGACTCGGAGGAGGCCAAGTCGCCCACCGCACCCGGGGGCTGCAATGAGTTTCCCAGGCCCGGCGATCTGCCCATGAGCCCTGGTGGCATAGAGGCTAAGGAGCTCCCCTGCTAACAGGAAGCCGGCCTTCAAACTTACCAGCTGCTCCTCCGCAGGGAAGTGAGGCCGCCTGTGCAGGTCTCAGCGACAGTCTCCCCCTCCCCATGGGCTGTCTGCCTGCCCTGCAGGTCACTATGTGCTGTGATCAGCTTGTCACCAGTGTTGTGGGGTCCACCTACCAGTGCCTCCCAGAGCGGCTGAGGGTCCTGCCGAGCCTTAAGTGCCTGCAGAGAGGTCAGTGGGGCCAGGAGTTGGGGGCCAGCAGTAGGGTGTCCCCTCCCACCAAGTCATCCTGCACAGTACCTGTGGAGATCTTTCTAAAAGACCTGCACCTGGTTTCTTCTCTGTGAGTCTCTGCCTCTCTCCCCTGGCAGCCCCACAGCTCAGAAGTCCAGGGCTCACTTAGAAGGAGGCATCCCATAAGGGGCAGTGCCTTGGCCACGAGGGAGCTGGCAAACTCGAGAGAGGTCTCAGTCCAGCAGGTGTGCCCGACGGTGATCAGCCAGCAACTGGGGCTTGGGCAGAGGCCCCAGGGCTGCCCAGCTCTGTGGGCAGCTGGAACCTGCCCGGAGCAGATGCGTGCCAGGTTGCCTCCTCTCTGAGCCGTTGTGCCAGTGCTGTGGAGGGCTGGGGGCATGCATGGTGCCCTTCCCTGGGTTGGCTCTGCCGAGCAGGACAGACACTACTGTGGGTCCCTGAGTGGAGTTGGATGTCCCTCTGAAGAAATCCTGATCTGGGACACTCGGGGAGGCCCTCTGGTGTGGGATTTCTTCATGTAGAGCCACCCCAGCTTCCTCACTGGGGAGAAGTCAATGGGAACTGGATGAGTCGGCAGTGGCTCCTCGCCCCAATCCCCAGTAGCCCAGCCCAGCCCTTTGGTCCTGTGGAGTGAGCACTGCCCAGAAACAGCCTGAAACAGAGTCTAGCTCTGCACCGGGCCACCTGGCTGCCTGGGTTCCTCACCCGTGCAATGGGGCCTGCTGCCCCATTACCTCCGCCTCAGGTCTCAGCGGCCAGCCAGCACAGTGGGAGAGAGAGAGACCAGCCACCATCACCCCCCAGACCTTGTTCCCCTGGTCCTTCCCCTAGGCTTTTTCCTGAGGAAATACACTTTAGAAGGGTGCAGGTGATGTGCTCACCCCAGCGCCCTCTGAATGCGAAGTGGTATGGTTTTGTCTTTCTATTGCAAGGTTCACCTCTGGTTTCTTGGGGAGCCTAGCCCTGAGGGGTGGTGTCCTGGCAGCTGCCATAGGACATGCTTGTCTGGAGGCTTGACAGGGTGTGGACTGGGGTCCTGGGAACAGTCTGGAACATCCAAGCAGGAAGAGGTGGCACCGTGCCCCAATGGCATCTGAGTCCTCCGTAGCTGCTATGACATTCTACGAACCAGGGACCAGCAACAGACCACTAGCGCATTGTCTGGGGTGCAGCCGCACTTTTGCCTACATTTGTCTCTGTGTCTTCTTTCTTTGGCCTTGTACAAGGACATTCGTCATTGGACTAGGAACCCAGCCTGCAGCCCAGTTGGACTGCTCACACCTGCACAGCCCCAGGGGGAAAGGCATGGGTTTGTCTCTCTGGGACAGACTGGTCAGCCCTGTGAGGGGCTTCCAAAAATTCACTAGAAATACCCACGATCTTTTCATTTCATTTCCCCCCAAATTCTGTGGCCTTTAAAATGAAGTTATGGCCCCACACCCAGTGGGGAAGGAGAGCAGGTAAGACATAGTAATTGTCCTATGAGGAGATCCCTTCCAGGGTGTGGCCTGCTTCCAAAATAAGTGAACCCCGTGGAAAAACTTGCTTGGTTCTTGCTGGATCCTGCTTCTGGCTCACCAGTTGACCTCCAGTTCTTTGGCTTTGAGCCATACGCTGGACATGTTGCCTGTCAGACCCAGGAGCCAGCAGCTTGCCATCTTACATGCTGACCTCGCATTCATTTGCTTCTGCAGTCAGAAGCCTGCTGGCTGACCTGTGGATCTTAATTCATCAGCTACACAAGGGAGAAGTCTCTAGCCTGACAATCTATAGTTCCCATGTACTTGGAACTTGCCTGCCTAACAACTGCGTAAGCCTCTTTCCATATATAAGCTTCACTGGTTTTAGAGAACCCAGTCGAAGACACTCACTTCACCACTAAGCCTGCCTCAGAGTCATCTCCAGCAAGAGTTAGGTTCACAGTCTCGTTCCCCAGGTGACCGGCTCTCAGAGGCAGCCCAGGCCAGTGCAGACCCGATCGCGCCTGAGGCGCCCGCTGTTCCCAGGAAGGCCGCTAGAAGGCGCGTCCTCGCTGCCGGGGGCCGGACGCGGGGCGCGCGGAGGGACCGCGGAGCTGCCCTGCCCGGCTCTCTGGTGGTCCCCGGCCCCAAAGCTGTGCCCGCGGAGCCACGCCCCAGCCGGTGGCCCTAGGTGAGCGGCCCAGACCGAGGGCAGCGGCTCCTAGGCGACACTAGCCGGCTTACGACAGAACCCAGAGGCTGCGAGCCCAGGAGTGGTGGGTCAGCACCAAGGTTGGAATCCCTGCACAGCTCAGGGCCCTGCCTGGACCTAAGGAGGGGTGCGGTGCACCCCAGTGGACCAGGACTGTTGGCACCCAAGAGCCCGACAGCAGTCAGGACACACACTGATGGGGTCATCAAGGGGGCGACTGCGGGGAAGCCCTCCTAGCAGGCGCCTCCAAATGACCAAATTCACTGTCACACTCAAAGACCTGTTGAGTGCCTCCTTGCCCTGCCTTGCTGTCTCCATGGGGACTCAAAGGACCCCAGCAGGCGTTCCCAGTCTGTGCAGTGTACCATCTGCCAGATGCATTAGCCCAACGTGTGAACTGCTGCACCGGCAGGCTCCTTTTCCTAGTGCCACAGGCAGCCCACGAAGGGTAGCCAGGGTGCACGGTGCTTGTTCCCATGCCAACTTCAAACAGGCCAGACCCTTGACCCCCTTCCCGCCTCCCCGGTGCCCCAAGCCCCACAGGGGCAATAGATCTTGTTCCCTTCCTAGTGCTGACACTGCTTGCCCTTTGGCTATAAGGCTGCTCCGATAGACGTAGAGACTGTTGGGCAGCTCTCCGCCCTCCAGGATAGTCAGGCCGAACTCCTCTCAGCGGGGGTGGGCTAGCAGCTTGTGAGGTCAAGGTGCCCCCTCCTGCCCTCGTGCACATGTAGTCACCCGCCTGTGTCTAAACTAGTATAGACCTGCAGATTGCTGCTCACCGTGTGCACAGCTGTGGGTTTGGGGCGGTTCCTACAACTTTTGGATGAGTTAGCTGCTTGGTCATTTCTCCAAGGAGCCCTGGATGGTGGTGGTGGTAGGAAGACAGGATCTGGGCCCACTGTACCCACACAGCCCAAAGACCAGGCATCTTACACAGTTTCGGAGGCATTGCCATAATGACTTTTGTCCTTCTCGCCTCCTCCCCCTTCCTGTCTGTGCTCATTCGTGATTCGTGTCTCGAATAGTGCTCTGCTCTATTCTCCTCCTTCCCTGGGTTCCTCCGTGGCCGGCTGGGCACAGGAGGTGTCCCTTCACCCTGCTTTCCCCAACGACCCCACACGCCCAACAGGGTGGGCAGCTGCATCCAGCCCTTGGTCCCTTCATAGAACTGGCCGAAGTTCCACTCCCATGCCATCTTCTGTGGCACTTTGAGAAGTCCCTAGCATGGTGCTTGAAGGGACGGTTTTCAGATTCGGTGTCCTCTTCGAGGCCTCTCAACCAACATCAGTACATTCCTCTTTTTCCGCAGGGAAAGCCTGGGTGCCTCCCCTCTGCCGGTTCCACTTCCCGCCTCCGCTCGGCCCGCATTCCTCCCCACGCCCGTCTTCCCC
>PVJH01014018.1:0-58349 GCA_004026705.1 Nesogale talazaci
ATCTGGTGCTAGAATTTTATTATCACCGCCACCCCCCCACCTCCCCAAAGAAACCTAGTACCATTTGTGGTCCCGCCCCATTCCTCCCCTCCCTCGACTTGGCAACCACCAGTCTGCTTTCTGTCTCCGTGAATTTGCCTCTTCTGAACCTTTTATATAAATTGAAATGTACACTCTGAAGCTTTTTGTGTCCGGCGTCACCCCTGATCTTTTCAAATAAGCTCTTTCTCATACACAGGCCTTCGTTTTACACACAGACTGGTGCTCTCCCTCCACGCCTCTGCCTCCTCAGTCTGGCCTCTTCCTGGGTCTCTAAGGTCAGACCACGAGGCCTTCCTGTGTCCGTGACCCTGCTGGCAACAGAGGAGGTGGCTGCACTGAGTCTCTGGAGCTGCCGCCTGCTCCACTGCCTGCATTCACAGGGCCACTCCCCAAGGCCTCTGGGTGGGGCCGGTGAAGCACAGCTCCTGGCTCCTGATTTCTTTAGGCATAGGCACTTTGCTACTGTTCTAGGTCCCCTCTAGGAGCAGGGATGTTGCTGTGGGGGTGGGGTTCCTAGTCGCCATTGCATTGACTCTAACTCGTGACCCTGCCATGCTGAGTGGCCTGAAACACTGCCGTCTTCATCATCACTGGCGGCCCCACGGTTATGATTTTGGCCACTTTGTATGCTGAGTGCCTTACCTTCTGGCACTGCATTAGATGATGTGCTGTTGTGGTTGATGCAGTTTTGGTTGACTGCCTTTCAGAAGTTGATTGTAGACCTTTCCTCCTAGTCCATCTTAATCTGGAAACTCTGCTCAGACCTGTCTATGGCACAGCTTCCAGCATCATAGCCACATGCGAATCACCACAGCACAATAAACCCACAGACAGAGGAGAAATAGGGATGGAGTGACTTTATTTCTTCAAGAAACGTTTTGCTTCCGACCCTGTCACAGAAGGGCTCCAGGTCCCTTGGGAATGTTCGTGGAAGATGTCAGCCTATGTGAATATAAAGTGATCCCAGTACTGAGTGAGACTGCAAATACTGCCACGGAAAATCCATAAAGAGTGTTCAGTGGTAGACCGAGGTCCCCAGTTTGTGGACTCATCCTTGAATGTAGTCTTCTGGATCCCCATTTCTCTCCATGACAGGGGCTGAATCTCACCAGGCAATGGGTGTAACACAGGGGAGGTGGGGGGGGGGGGGAAATCCAACATGTTCTTTGACTCAAGGAGTGGTCACCTAAGCTTCTAGGATGAGCTCAGGTTTGACAAGTTGGTCGTTCTGGTTTCTTCCAAACTGGTAAATAAGCAAGGGCTCCAGTTACCTCTGGAGAAGTTCTACATAGGGAAACAAGCATGGCCTCTGGGGAATAGTACAACTCTTCACCCCCAACCTTGCACTCCCCAACTCCTCCACCTTCATCCCCAATCGCCAACTCCAGCTCTTAAGTTAGAAAACTGTGAGAACTCTCCAGTTGAGAGAATGGACTGACCTCAGTGTCCAGATTTAGAATAGGTGTGTGTGTATGTGTGTGTCTGTATATATATATATATATCCATGGGGCTGCAGCTAAGACAAGGCAGCCAACATGGCTGTGAAAGGATACATGGGAGAAAAGGCAGATGATTGAAAAAAGAAAAACTAGAAAGGAGTAAAAGGGAAAAAAGTAACGAACCTAGTTGAGATAATGAGCCTAAATTGGAGCAAATGAATCCAAATTTATCGGTAATCATAGTAAGTGTAAATGGATTAAGTTCTTCAGGTCAGTGAAAGATAATGCCATATTATTTAAAGAAAATAACAAAAATTTGGCTATATGTTATTACTGGTGATGCAACTACAGTGTAAAGACAAGAAAAGGCCCAAAGTGAAAATATGGGAAGGAAAGATCAGACAGCTAAATGCAAGTCAGTTGTCATTTTACAACCTCAGACTCATAGACTTCAAGACGAGAGATGTTGTGGCCCTTAAGCAGAGAAGGTTCATTTTCCCTAGATGATAACTATTCTAAATATATGTATTAATTTGATAAATGTATTTGGTACAAAGATTGTTGGAAACAGAGAAATGGACAAATTTATCATCATTTTGGAAGATTGCAATGGTTTTTTATCCACTTAGGGTTGGGCAAATGGACAAATAACCAGCAAAAATAAGGAAGTCTTGTGTGATACCCATAAGCTGACTTCCATGGACATAAGCCAATTTTGCATCTGCAATATTGCCAACTAGCAATCACTCCTTTTTATCAGGCATATGTGTGACAGTTTTAAGTTGATCACAAACATGTTGTGTAGTTGTTGTTAGGTAATGTTGACTTGATCTGGTTCTCACCGATGCCCTCTGGGTATAACAGAATGAAACTTTGCTCAGTCTGACCCTTCCTTCACAATTGTTGTGCTTGAGCCCGTTGATCTTGCTATCTCGCTAACCCATCTCGTCGAGGGCCTACCTCTTTTTTACTGATCTTTCACTTCAACAAACATGATGTTCTTCTCCAGGGGCTGGTCCCTCCTGAAGACCTGTTCACAGACTGTGAATCAGTCTTGTCATGCTTGCTTCTAAGGAGACTCTGGCTGTACACCTTCCAAAACACATGTCTTCGTTCTTCTCATCGTCCATGGTACATTCAACATTCTTCCCCCAAAACCATAACTCCAAGACACCAGCTATTTGTTATTGCTGTTCAGTGCTGTGTAACTGGTTCCACATCACAGTGACCTTTTATACAACTGAACAAAACCCTACCTGACCGTGCACCAACCTCACCATGGTTGCTGTGTTTGAGCCCATTGTTGCAGTCATCTTGTTAAGGGTCTTCTTTTTTTCCTTTCTTTTTATTTTTAATTAAATCATTTTATTGGGAGCTCATACAACTGTCATCACAATCAATACAAACATCAATTGTATGCATACCATATTTGCACATTTGTTTCCATCATCATTCTCAAAACATTCTCCTTCTACTTAGGCCCCCAGTATCAGCTCCCCATATCCCGCCCCCTCATGAGCCCTTAATAATTTACCATTATTTTGTCAAGTCATCTTCCTATTTTTATCATTATTTATTTATCATTATTTTGTCAAGTCATCTTCCTGTTTTTTCACTGCCCTTCTACTTTACCAAGCATGATGTCCTTATACAGGGACCAACCTCTCCTGATCACATGACCAAAGTATGGGAGGCAAAATCTCACAATCCTTGCTTCTTCTTTTAGGTCATACTTTTTCATTATCCAGTTTCACATGCATTTAAAATTATTGAAAATATCATGTGTTGGGTCAAATGCACCTTACTTCTCAAAGTGACATCTTTGCTGGCTAACACTTTAATGAGGTCTTTTGCTTAACACGCTTAATTTCTCAACTGTTGTTTCCATGAGCATTGAGTATTAATCTAAGAAAAACAAAATCCTTGGTAATTTTTCTTTTTCTTCTGTGTATCACGTTGTTTATTATTATTATCAAGAAAAATCAAAGAATAGTTAGCACCCCTAAAATAAGGCCCCCATTATTTGGAAATTAAAAACTGCCTTTGAATGACTCATAAAGCAAAGAATAAATAACTATGAAGCTTTATAAACACAACTGAATGATGATAAAAGTGCTAAATATCAAAACTTGGATGCAATAAAATTAGTACTTAGAGAGAAATTTATATTAGGAAAGAAAACACTATAAATTCTAGAAATAAATTTCCCTTTTAAGAAGGGAGAGAAAGGTAAAATCAGCCCAAAGAAAGTAAAAGGAAAAAAGGTAATTCAAATTTCGGTTAGAAAGCAGTAAAGCAGAAAAACTTTCTACTTCTGCCAATTGGTGTCATTAAGGGAATGCAGAGACAGTGCTGCTAGGTCTTTCAGTTTTTTCAAAAGAAGTCAGAAATATGAATTTTGTAAGACATTTATGAGCTTAAAAAGTTCGAGGTTAGCCATATGAAACGTATCTGTAGGCTGAATTAGATCCGTATATTTCTTTTACGAATCCTGACTCTTTGTAAGTTTGTTTTAATAAAACTTTATTTACTCAAAAAGGTGGTAAGCCAGGTTTGCCACGCAGGCCATAGTTTGCCAACCTTTGCTGTAGAGCACAAAGTCAAAAGGCACGAGGAAGCAGAGAAGGACTCTATTCTGTGCAACTTTGATCAGCAACTCCATCCTCTAACTGTACTACAAGACTCTACACATACAATGTTTCCCAAAGCCCGTGATGATTCTGCCCTCCTGAGGCGAGGGCACTGGAACAATCCAAACCGAAATTCCCCGCACACTGCCATCTAGTCATTCTTGTGGATTTCAGAAACTGCGACGCTCAGCAGGAGTAGAAGGCGTCATCTTCCTCCCTTGGAGTGGCTGGTAGTTTTGAACTGCATATGCATAACTAATGCATAACTACTTAGCCACCCAGGCTTGTGGAACAATCCAGGAGGGCTGCACAAGCAGATATCAACTCTCAGTCTTAAATTATGCACGATTGTACAAAAGTTTTTTACTTGTTGGGGAGGCCGCTGAGTAATTTTTTTTTTTTTTAATGAAAAGTGGGTGGTAGGCTGATTTCAAGGAGACATGGGTGGGGCCGGGTAGAGGAGGGAGGGTGAAAATGAGGGGCTAATACCAAGGGCTCAAGTAGAAAGAAAATACTTTGAAAGAGATGATGACAACATATATATATATATAGATGTATTTGACACAATGGATACATGTATGGATTGTGATAAGAGCTGTAAGAGCCCCTAGCAAAATAAAATTTTTAAAAAAGCTTGGAGACCTATGGTCCAGACCTATGGTCCCCTTCCTGTCTCTTTTTAGATAGTGCTGGGGATGATAAAGGTGGTTCAGGAATAATGACCACAATGACTCTGAAGGAACCTCACAGAACTCTTAGGATAGCCGTGGTGCACCTTGGGAATACATCTTTTCCTTGTTTTACTTCCTTTGTTTACACATTTTCCAGTGGGCATTTTCATGATGCTCAGGTGTATATGTAGGAGCGGAATTCATTGCTGCATCCTATGGTAACTTCATGTTTGAGGACACGTCCTTGTGAGGACCTGTCAGTCTGTTCCCATCAGTATCCCGAGCAATAGCCCTCCCCCAGAAGGGTCCAAGCTGATGCCCACTCTTGCACAGTGTTCTCTGTCTGTGTTCTCTGTCTGTGTTCTCTGTCTGTGGTCTGTGTGATACGTTCTACCCAGTTCCTGGTGGATGCCAGACTTTCATTATCAGTGTTGTTGTCAAGGCTGCTCTCTGCAGAGAGGCCTTTGAAGAGCCTGTGTTCATTCCGATTCCTGGTTGCAGGAACCAGCCACCCTGGGTGTGTGGGGCCCTGCTGGTTTCTGTCTCTCATCTGAGGACTAGCTGTCCTCAGACCCTGACCTGTTTGTTTTATCCAGGAATCGGGGAGGTGCAGAGGAGGTTTGAGTCTTGCTGCTTTGGGCTGGAGAGTAATTTCTCCATTGGCTCCATGCTGGAGTGGATCTCCCATGGTGCAGAAATATAATTCCAGAGGTGTTTAGTCTGGTGTAGCAAGGTACAAACTCTTCTTGACTATGGAAGCTGCTTTTCCTGGGAAGGCTGTCCCTTACACATAACTTTATTTCATAATGATCTGGCCTGTTCCCATTTGATAGGAAGAACACAGAAGACCCACTGATTGCCCAATTAGAAAAAAAGCCATGGAGTTGGGGTGGAAACCAGGCCTGGTGGATGAAAAGCCTGGCCTTCTACTAGCTGCAGCCATGAGGGGCCCTGGTAAAGGAGAAAATGGACAAGGCCCTGCCTTCATGGTTACAGCCTACACTGATGTGTGCCTTCCTATGTGGCCAGGAACCCCCGGTGTCTCTGGGTCTCTTCTGCCTGATGGAATTGTCTGGCAGAAGCCACATGTCAGGGAAGAAGGCGAGGAACCCATGGATTAACTGTGACACCAGGATCTGAGTAGAGATTGTTGGCATGTATGAGCTTGAGTGTGGTGGGGGATTCTGGTGCATTTTTGTCTTCGCAGGCAGGCTAGAAGTTACAAGGCTTGTCCCTTGAATGCTTGAGCCTCTTCTTGTCGAGAACGCAGCTCACCCCGAATGGTCTTCCCAGAGCCTTGTACTATGCAACACTGGGCAACTGCAACCAAGGGCCCAGAGACCTTGTTGGGTATAAATTGTGGATATCGCTTTGGTCACCACAAAGTGTCACCTGGGGATTGGGTCTAGCTGGGAAAGACTCTGAGAAGCAAGAGGTCAAGAGAAAGGTACTTTAAAAAATTGAGATATAGTTCACATACTATATAAGCAATTCATTAAAAGTACATACGTGATTTTTAGTCTACTATGCACAGACTTGGATAACCATCTCTGCAACCAGTTTTAGAATACTTTCACCATTCTGAGAAAGCAATCTTATGCTCATTAGCCAAATTCTTCCTTTTATATTAGAGTACTTCAAATTTATTTTTCTTGTCTTATTTCTCTGGCCAGAAAGTCCAGTCCCATATTAAACAGCACTGGCAAGGGAGGTTTCTATATCTGTGTCTTGTTCCTGATTCTAAAATGAAAGCCTTGGTCTTTTTCTATTGAGCATGATATTTGTTGTGAGTTTTTCATAAGTGTATTTATCATGCTGAGGATGTTTCCGCTTATTCCTAGTTGATTGTTTTTTCCCCTTTGTGAAAAACTATTGAATTTTGTAAAAGCAAAATAAAATTTTTCTCCATTGATTGAGATGATCATGTGTCTTTTGTTGGTTTCCTTTCCTCCATTAATAGGGTGGATTTCATTGCTTGATGCTTATGTTTTCACCACTGTTGCGCATCTGAGATAAATATTAGCTGGTTGTGTTTTTATTTTCATCTCAAATTATTTTCCCCTTCTCTTTTGAGTTATTTACCATACTTATTGTTTTGAATGGGCTACTTAATTTCCACATAATTGTGACAACCCCACCACTCCCACTCGCTTCCCTTGCAATTCTCCTATGTTACTCATTTCTAGATTCATTGTCTTATGTTTGGAGACGATCCTTTGTATTATTTCAGTATTTTAAAATTTATTAAGAATTGTTTTGTGGTCTAATATATGGTCTATACTGGAGAATTTTCCATGTGTAAATTAGAAGACTATGTAATTCTGCCTTTGATGGAGTGTTCTGTATGTCTATTGATTCTAATTTGTTTACAGTATTATAATGGATTGACTTGTGTCCCTCACAAATATGTGTTCCACCCCAAAATAGATGTCAACATGGCCAGGTCATGATTTGGCAGTTATATAATGATGCAATTTGGCAGTTACATAATGATGTATCTATCTCCAGTGATTTGATCAGCCAATCACTTGTAAGGGGATTAAGATGAAATACAGTCTTTATTCTGGTCACACCTCTGTTCTGATGTAAGGGGAGTTTCCCTGGGATGTAGCCTTCATCACTTTGAAAGATCTAACTGGAGAAACAAAGGAGCAGAGGAGGGCCTTGACTGTCACTAAGAAGGTGGAACTGGAAGAGGAGCACTTTCCCTGGACCTGGGTTTTCTATGCTGAGGACTTTTTAGAACTAGGGAAAGATTGATGCCAAGACACATGTCACTCTCCAAGATATGTGGGCTCACAGATTCTAGAAGGGGACAATGACCTTCCTCCCGAGGTGAAAGAGAAAGAAAGCCTTCCCCTAAAATTGGTGTAATAATGAGGCATTGAAGGGATCAGGTATCAGACATCAAAGACCAAAAAATCACATCATTGTGTGCTCACCTTCCTGATATGATCACTAAAGACAAACAGATGCATAAGCAAATGTGGTGAAGAAAGCTGATGATGCCCAACTATCAAAAGATATAACATCTGGGGTCCTAAAGGCTTGAAGGTAAACAAGTAGCCATCTAGCCACACACCAGCCTGTGTGATCATGAGGTTTCAAAGGGATCAGGTATCAGGCATCAAAGAACAAAAATCCATATCAGTGTGAATGAGGGGTGGTGGTGCACGTTGGGGACCCAAAGTCCATTTGTAGATAACTGGACATGCCCTTACAAAAGGGTAACAGGGAGGAGATGTGTGAGTCAGGGTGCAGTGTAGCAATGATGAAATATACAACTTTCCTCTAGTTCTTAAATGCTTTCTCTGCCCCTACCCCACCCCACTATCATGGTCCCAATTCTACCTTACAAATATGGTTAGATCAGAGGATGTACACTAGTACAGATAAGTTGGAAACAGAGGGAATCCAGGACAATTGATCCCTTCATGACCAGTGGTGAGAGTGGCGATACCGGGAGGGTAAGTGGAAGGTGGGGTAGGAAGGGGGGCTGATTACAAGGATCTACATATAACTTCCTCTCTGGGAAACAGGCAACAGAAAAGTGGGTGAAGGAAGACATCAGACAGTGTAAGATATGATAAAATAATAATAATTTGTAAATTATCAAGAGTTCATGAGAGAGGGGGAGCAGAGAGTGAGGGGAAAAATGAGGAGCTGATACCAATGGTTAAGTAGAAAGTAAATGTTTTGAGAATGATGATGGCAACAAATGTGCAGATGTATTTGACACAATGGATGAATGGATGGATTGTGATAAGAGTTATATGAGCCCCCAATAAAATGATGAAATGATTTTAAAAGGTAAAAAAAAAATCGGTGTCCCAAATTTGGCTTCTATCATCCCAAATGATGATACTATAAATTTCTGTTTGTTAAAACCACACAGTGTGATATCTCTGTTGTAGCAAAACTAAATTGCTAAGGCAAATGTTGTTTAAATCTTCTATTTCTTATTAATCTGCCTAATAGTTCTATACATTATTGGAAGTGGGATATTAAAGTCTCCAACTCTTATTGTAGAACTGTCTATTTTGCTTTTTAATTTTGTCAGGTTTTGCTTCATATACTTTGGGGTTTTGTTGTTTAGTGTTTGTAATTGTTATACATTCTTAACGAAGTGGACCTTTTGTAAATCCTTTATTGAAACAATATTTCAACTTAAAATCTTCTTTGCTTGGAGGTTCTCATAAGGTCTGTATTTGACATGAGCATAGTCGGATCAGTTCTCTTTGGGTTGCTATCTGCACAATTGCCTTTTCTTTTTCCTTTCATTGTTTTACTCTTAACCTATTTCTGTCTTCGGATATAAAACAAATCTCTTTTAGACTGTATGGCAGTTATTATAGCATGATTTTGTTGCTCGCTTCTTTGTTTCTTAACTTTCCCAGATTATGTTCATGACATTAAAGTAAGGTGTTTAGAGAAATAAAACTAATGACACTCATACATGTCTAACAAAGAGCTTTCTATCATGAAGGCATCCCAGTCCAGACCAACTGAAGTTCATAGGTCTAAGTTCAGTGGTAGCGTGACAGGTTTCCGGGAGCTCTCTAGGATGGGGGCCCACATGGGGGCCACCACTGGAGGCAGACACTGAGACAGCAAGGAGGCACAGGGCCAGTAGCAAGAAAGCTCTGATGTGTGTCTTAGAGACACCCCCAAAAGAGACATCATCAGGTTGTGACCTGACTGAGAGGTTGGACTCCACATTTTCACATATGTTCAAGTTGATATAAAATCTGTCAGATATAGTTAGATAGCTTTTTCTCTTTAATAGTATTCTGTCAATCTCTGCCTTTTAATGGGAAAATTTAATCTATTCACATTTAATGTATTATTGATAAGGAAGAGCTTCCTTCAGACATTTTTCTTTTTGTTTCCTATGTGTCTTGTATATTTTTATTCAATTGCTTCAACACAGTTTGTGTGTGTGTGTGTTTAAGTGAATCTTTTTCCTAGTGTGTCATTTTGAATCCCTTCTCATTCTCTCTCTCTCTCTGTATTTTTCAGTGATTTCTTTGTGGCTACCGTTGGAATGATAATAATTACCTTAAATATATGCCATCTAGTTTGAATGCTAACCTAAGTTTAAAGGTACACGAAAACTTTAATCCTATACCTCTGCCTCCTCTCTTTATGATGTTATTTTCACAAATTCATTACATCCCTGGTAACTGCTAATTGCCATTTGCCTCTTAGTGTCTTTTTATATAAATGAATTCCTAAAGTACTTGTCCTTTTGTGATGGACTTTTTTCACTCAGTATAATGTCTTCAAGCCCCATCCATGTTGTGGCATGTTTCGGGAGACAAAAATCAATTAGACTCATTTGTATATCAGCAGTTCACACTTTCTTTTTTTGTTGCATATCTCAAATTTATGTTGTTGTTATTGAAAAAAAGGTATTTTAGGCAGTATAATGTAGCAGTTCCAGGTGCTGATTCTTCTTCTTCTTCTTCATTTCTGGAACTTGGTTTTGTTGTTTGCTTCTTTATTTCTTTCTTGATTTTCCTAGATTATTTTAGTGACGCTTATTTCCCCTATGTGTGAAGCCTCAGATCTGCTCCTCAGAAGGCATATCTACAAATACCTCAGAGTGACAGTGGTTTTACAAGGCTCCTGTCCGTCTCTTTCCTGATCTTTCTAGTAAACTGTCTGCCTCAGTTAGTATTGAAAACAGCTGTTAGACACACTCTAGCTCCATGTCCCTTTTTCTGGACTAATAACTATGGCAGGAAGGGTTGTAGATTTGGGTTTTGTGGTCTCATTCGCAACCACCTGGAAGAAGGTTGAACATGATTATGCACCCATAGTAGTCTTTTGTTTGTTTGTTTGAGGGGGACATCACTGCCACACGGTGGGAGTAGGAAGCCCAGCCTTGCTCCTGGAGAGCTGCTGCTGGATTTGAACTGCCAACCCTGTGGGCCACAGTTCCGCACACAACCACTACGCCACCAGGGCTCTGCCCTCACAGTACTCTTATAGGCTGAGACAGAGCTCTTTGCCTCAAAGGAAAGAGGAGTATGACTTTGAAAAATCAACTTGCCCCTTTTTTTAAAAATGCATATAGACATGCATGCACATAATGTTGCTGAGTTCTCAATATCTTTCGTTTACCCAGAATATGGAAATAAGCTTTTAAAGAATTTTTTCTCTTTTAACTCCACTTTTATGCAAAAATAAATGAGTAATTTAAAAAAATGAAATAAATGAAGTCGCTTAAGTGAAAGAATGAGCACACTTGAATTCTACTCAAAATAAACTCTCCCCAGAAGACTGACTTTCTTTGACTTTAATAAATCGAAATTACAGAATGGCCTTTGACATGGCAATTTTCATTTTAGTTTGAACATCCAAGTTGATTCTGACTTTTTGTTTGGATAGCCATAAGGTTGAAAACTCTGACTCACGCAAGTGTGGAATAACCATTTGAGTTCACAGAGCTTTCTAGATGAGGGGAGACTCTCTGGGTTGATCAGCTGTCCCCTCCTTTTCTACAAACTTGAGATCAACTTTGGCCAAGTACCTCACTAAGGTGCCTGGGGCAGCATGCTGGTCCAGGTTGAGCTATGAAAGCTGCCTGAAGCCAGAAAAGCATCCACGTTCTCCCACGGAAGGACTGGGACCTGCATGTTTACCCATCTACTCAGGGACAAGGTTTTGTTCCTCAGCCCAGCGTGGAGCAGAGTGTCCTCCCAAACTCTCTTCCCTGTCCCCCTCACCTCCCAGTTTCTTCTTGGCCAAAGGATAGCATTGGTTTTGAGCAGCTTCCACAATGGGCCTTAGTTTACTTCATTCCTGTAGCTAAATCTATCTGTCAGGGAAGCCAAGATGCGTGCTCACTTCTTCCTCTCACGTCCTCCTGGGAGTTGAGTTTCCTTCTCTTTTTCAAAAGTTAAGACCTCCTCCCGACTTAAGCTGAGTTTGTTGCCTTAGTTACCCAGTGCTGACATAACAAAAGTACCACAAGTGGGTGGCTTTGAAGAATAGGGATTTATTTTCTCACAGTTCTGAAGTTTAAAAGTTCAAATCGTGGTCTTGCCAATTACTTTGGTGGGCCTCCTACTTTCTGCTGTCTGCTGGCAACTCTGGATATTCCTGTGCTTATAGATGGCTCTTCACATGACGTCTTTCCAATTTGTTTGTGTCCATGTTCATTTAGCTGTTTATTTATAAGGCACCACTTAAGAGTGATTAATTTTTGGCATGGCTTCATTAATATCATAAAAGAACGCCCTGTTTCCACAGATGATCATATTTATAGACCTTGGTTTTGGAATTCTCTGTTTATTTTGGGGGCCATTATACCCATCAAGATTATCTGGACAATCATAGAATCTTGTCAGGAAAATGGGATTTCATGTACTGACCCCCTCTCCAAAGGAAAGAAAATCTGTTGAAGAAGTGGAGAAGAGCACTGACTCTAAGAGAGCATATGGCTTACATATTAATAGCAGTAGTAGGACCAAGACGTATGTTAGTGTCTGCCAGGGTCAAGGGCAGCATAGCTCTAGGGTGCATGAAACTTATGCTCTCATCAAAGCAGCAAAATCCACACTTCGATACATATCAAAGAGACTCATCTGGTAGAGGATCAAGTCCTACAAAGCATCCAAACTGTCTAATAGGTCAACAGCTTTTAAGGTTTCCAAAAGGAACTCCTGAAATAGGTTCTTCTTTGATGACATCATTGGCCGTAGCCTAGACCTTGTCTTTGGCAGTGTGACCTCAGCCCTTCGTAATCTTTTGGGCGCCACACTTTCTGGAGTTCCTGGACTACAGTGAACTGTGGGCTTAATCAGGACCTCAAGCCTGAGGTCCTGCTTTTTTCCTTATCCGGTGGGTGTCTTCTTTCCGTTCCGTACCCAGCCTCCTCATCTCCAAT
Source organism: Nesogale talazaci (assembly GCA_004026705.1). Lineage (NCBI taxonomy): Eukaryota > Metazoa > Chordata > Mammalia > Afrosoricida > Tenrecidae > Nesogale > Nesogale talazaci. Next base: position 12,677 of record PVJH01014018.1, read on the forward strand.
TGATCAGGCGTCATTACCACTTGCGATTTGAAACATTTGCTTGGTGAAGTCATTGTCCCAATTAAGTGACTCTGCCTCCTTTGCACCTGTACCCACGGCCCAGACTTTGAGAAAAAGCACTCATGTGTCCACAGTCAGCACTCTCAATTCCATCCATTGAGAATGGAATACGTGCTGACATACTTCTCCGATCTTTTCTCTCTGTGCACCTCTGATATCATATCTCTTCCCACCTAATTCACTTCTGACGACTCCTTTTCCCATCAGCGACTGCCCTATTTTTTTTTTTTTACTCCCAGTGTAGCAAAGCTCACAAAAGAAGAGTCATAGTCTCTAATTCCTTTTCTCCCATTCTCTGTTAATACCTCTTTGGTCAGACTTTTGCCCCACCACTCTGTACAACTGTTAGTGTTCCCAGTCACCATTGACTTCTGTTACTAACTCCACTGGCCAGTTCTCAGTCTTGAACAGAAACCTATGACAGGGTTGTTCCTTCACATGTCTTTGGATATTCCACGTTCTTTATTTTCTCCCATCACCCTAGCTTTTAATTCTGTCTCCTCAGATTCTTTCTTTTCATCCCCACCTCTGAATATCGGGGTGCTGCAAGGCAAAGTCCTTGGAACTCTTCTTGCATTTTTCTACACCAGTCCCTTGGTGATCTCATTCCCCTTGTGCCTTTAAGTGCTATCTAAATGCCAACAGTACCTAGATCTGTATCTGCAGATACTTCTCTATTGAATCCCAGGTTCCTATCCTACCTACCTCCTTAACCTGTAGGTGTATAATTGAAATATCCAAATATCCAATTCAAAATGCTTCCTTACCCACCACCTATTCCACTCATTGCTTTCCCCAATCTCTTTGAATGTCCAAGTCTTCCTTTCATCTGTGAAACCAAAAGCCTAAGGTTTTGTTTTGTGAATGTTTACTTCTCTCTTCCTCTTGTACTTCATATCTAATCTGTTAGAAAAGCTGTTGGCTTTGCGGTCATATCCACTTAGACCTGACCGCTTGCCACCTCCGCTGCTACCACCTGCTCTCCTGGCTGATCATACAGGCCTCCTTAGTTCTTATCTCCCACCCATCAGGTCATCAGAGTAGCTGGTGATTCTTTCCCCCCCTTATTAACAATTCTATTGTGGGATGATTCTCATACACTACCATTCAGTCATTAACAGTATACATAAATGGTTTTTAATATACTCTCCAAATTGTGAAATATCACCGGAGACCACTTAGAGCAGTTTATTATGGCAAAAAGAAGCCTGGCACCCCTTACCCACCTTCCTAACTTGCAACCCCAGCAGCCCGGTTGTGGTTGTTAATCTCCCTTACATTGGCTCCAACGTATGGTTAACCCCATGTAAAACAGACCAAAACACTGCCCGCTCCATTGCTGGGATCTTGGTGAATGCTGTGATCTCTAGATGACATCGCGACGGTGCATTTCTAACCCAGGAGCTGATTTTGCAGCACTGTAGTGGATAATATATTGGATAATGTAATTCTAGGGTTTTCGTTGGCTAATCTTCGGAACTATCACTTGTCTGTCAGTTTGTCGTCCTGCACCAGTTTGTGTGTAGCTGAGAGGCTGGCAGCTAGGCTGCTGATATTTCAAATACAAGCAAGGTCACCCTTTTCTGGTTTTCAGGTTTCAGCTAGGTGAATTGTATAGCAACAGACGAGGAAGAAGGAATAGACTGTCAATTTCTGAGAAATTAGCTACTGAAAAATGTTATGCGTAGCATTGGAATATTGTCACATACTGGAAAATTCATGAATAGTAGCAGAACATTGTCAAAAGTAGTACTAGAAGATGAGCCCCTCCAGTTGGAAGGTACCCAGAATATGACTGAAGAAGAGCTGCCATCTCCAAGTAAAATTTACCATAGAGAGGTGGAGGGAGTAAACCCTGTGAACTTCTTTTGCTGCTGGACCATGGCTCAAAATGAGAAGAAGCACCTGTAAACATCTATTAATACTTAGAATTTTATCAATGTTAAGTCTGAAATCAATCAAACATATAACCAACATGTATTGATAATTTGAGGGAATTTAAATTCAAATGTTGGAAACATGAAGGAAAGAACGGTAGTTGGAAAATATGGTCTTGGTGGTAGACACAAAGCTGTAGCTCACACAATAGAATTTTGAGAGACAACTACTTTATTATTGCACATACCTTTTTTCAACAACACAAAGGTTTGAAGATCCAAGAGCAAGAGAGAGAAAGGCACGGTTCACTGAGTCATTTATATCTGTGCCCTTCAATTAATCTCACATGTGTTCATTGGCCATGCTGGCACAACAAACCTACCTACCACAAGTAGCTATGGCACATGGAAGAAATGATGAAGTCAAAGAGCTTAATAGAAAGCTTGAAAGGGCAACAGGAGAAGACAAAGTAAAATATAATGATATGTGCAACCACCTAGAATTAGAAAACTCAAAAGGAAGAATATGCTCACCGTATCTTACTTGAACAAACTGAAGAAAAAGTTTAAAGCTGATAAAGCACTGAAAGCAACCACTTGTCTATGTCAAGAATTTTGGAAGACCTGGTCAATGATTCATATATGACCCAACAGAAAGTTCAATTCATGGAACACTATCATTGGTATCACTTGCAAGTTAAATTTTGCTGAAGACCATTCAACAACTGTTGCAACAGTACCTCAACAGGGAGCTACCCGAAATTCAGGCTGAATTCAAAAGAGGGCATGGAATAAGGTATATCATTTCTGACAGCAGATGGATTCTCAGCAGAAAATATCTGAAAGATAATATGTTTTACTGGCTATGCATAAAGCAATTGGCTGTGTGGATTGTAGTAAACTATTGATAGCCCTAAGAAGAATAGGAATTGCAGAACACTTAGTTATCCTCATGCATAAAATGTACATGTGTCAAAAAACAGTTGTGGAAACAGAACATGGGAATACTGAGTGATTCAAAATCAGGAAAGGTGTGGGTGAGGTTGTAGCCTCTCATCATGCCTACCCAATCTGTATGGTAAACAAAATCAATGGAGCAGAACTATATGAAAAAGAACATAGCTTAAGGTTTTGAGGAAGGCTATTAACAATTTTCAATATGCAACCTTGCTTGCTGAGAGCAAAGAGGACATGAAGCACTTGCTGATGAAGACCAAGAGTTACAGCCTTCAAGATGGATTACAACTTAATGTCAAGAAAACATAGATTTTGTCTTGCTTGGAGCCACAATTAATGCCCATGGAAGCAGTTGTCAAGAGAGCCAATGACACATTGCACTGAGCAGATCTGCTACACAGGAATTCATTAACATATTGAAAAGCAAGGATGTCCCTTTGAGGACAGTGATACGTCTGACTCAAGCCATATTCTCAATCACTTCAAATGCATGTGATGGTTGAGCATTGAATAAGAAAGACCCAAAAGCATTGATGCAGTTGAATTATGATGCTGGTGAAGAATATTGAAAGTACCACGAACTGCCAAAAGAACCAACAAATTTGTCTTGAGAGAGATACAGCTGGAAATGCTCCTTAGAAGAAAGCATGACAAGATTTTGTCTCATGTACTTTGGGCATGTTATCAGGAGAGATAAGTCCCTGGGAAAAAGATATTATTTTGCAAAATAAAGGGTCAAAGGGAAAGAAGATGACCCTTCACAGGACAGATTGACACAGTGGCTGCAACAATAGCTTCCAACATAACCACAGTCTTGAAGATGGGGCAGAACCAGGGTTTCCATCTCTGCTGCATCAGGTCATATGAGCTGGAATGGATTGGATAGCACCTGCCAAAACCAAACACACAACAAAAATCTTTGAAAGTAGATCTCCATACCTTTCTTCTTAGTCTATCAGTCTGGAAGCTCCACTGAGACCTTGTACTTGCTTGTATTTGGAATGCTGATTGTATAATTTCCAACATTATAGTGACATGCAAGTCACCGTAGTACAAGAGACTGGCAGATGATGATGACTACCAGCTATAGGCAGACAGTCATTTACTTTGTCTCCTTGGGTTTTCCTATCAGATCAAGTTATTCCCCTACTCAAAGTCCTACAAGGAGTTCCACTTAATGCATCTTAAAAGACAATGCCTCTACAATGTATGACCTCTTTGCCTCTTTAATCCTATCATCTACTGTTTTCTTTCTCATTCGTTTCATTCCCACCACTCTGGCCTCCTCGATTTTCCTCCTAATATACATCTCTCCTCATCCTTTGTACTTCTGCCTGGAAAATTTGCCCTCATCCCTCACCTCACTCAAGCCAGTTGGTGTTTTATGACCTGCCTCCTCACATAGCTCATCCTGGCACTCACCCTCTGCTCTTCATGTTCTTTCTTTCCACTGCACCCACCACTTGGTAGCATGTTCTATAAGTGGCTTATTTATTGTCTGTGCCTCTGCCAGGACAGAAGCTTCATAAGGACAGGGAGCTGCAGTTGGCTGACTGATGGGCACCAGTTTCCAAGAACCGTCCCCAGTGTGTAGTAAGCCCTTAGTCACAGTTATACAATGAAACCATGTATACCTAACAGGTGAAAACCAGAACTAGACTCCACTGAAAGATGTGAGATATGTCAGACATTGAAAGAAACTGCTAATTCCTTGGTGGCTTCTTGCAAACTCAGAAGGAATACACATGGCTCCAGAGGGGATGGCACAGCTCCTCTTTTCTTCCAATCTACAAGACAGCGCGAGAACCTCCAGGGCACAATTTCCCCCAGTCTCTCAGTAACATGACTTTGGTCTATGCTTGGTGTAGGATATCCAAGGATGGTGAGGCAATTCCAAGTGTGGATTAAGCAGCTGCCTTTAGCATCAGCAGTCTCATGAACAGTAGCCACATTGCCTGGTGTGTTTCAGGATATGCAAATATCAGACTTCAGCCTTGTTTGCTGTTAAAGACTTTCCAATACAAGAAGCACACTGGATCGTTTTGAAAGGTACATGGTTTTTAAAGTGGGACAAGACCCAGCAAGTATATATATTATAAACTTCAGACTCATTGTCCTAAAGTCAATGCCAACTCAAAGCTATCCTATAGGAGAGGGTAGAACTGCCCCTGTGGGTTTTTGATACTGTAACTGGGTTAGTCTGGGTAGACTAGAGAAACAAATTCATAGAAACTCATGTGTACAAGAAAGAGCCTTATATACAAAAGCAATTGAATATTGAGAAACCATCTCAGCTCAGTCCAGATCAAGTCCGTAAGTGCAATATTAGCCCATATGTCTGCTATCAATCTATAAATTCTTTATCAGACTCATGAAATACATGCAATGATTCCGAATGCAGGAAGGTCACAGGCCAGTGGATAGAAAGTCTTGTGGATCCAGTGGTTTTGTAAGCATCTTAGTGCTGGCAGGGGTCTCTGCATAGCTGCTCCAGCTTAGGGCATTAGCATAGTTTCATGTGTCTTGTCAGCTGCAATGTCTCCCAGGGAGTAAGTGGAGAGAGAAGGTCTCCTGTCCCAAAAGATGAATACAGGAGTTCCCATAATCATTAGAAGGCCATGCTCACACAGATGCCTCATTGGCTATGACCTGATTGACAGGCTAGACTCCCCCGCTTCACTCTGAATCCTTCAATTGACACTGGATTATGTAACTACCACAGACACTCATATGTATATTAGAAGGAGCTTTATATAAAAGATGAATATTGAGAAAACATCCCAGCCTAGCCCAGATCAAGTCTGTAAGTCCGATGTTAACTCATATGTTCAATATCAGTCTATAAACTCTTCTTCAGACTCACATGCCACATGCAAAGATGCCAAATGCAGGAACATCGCAGGCCAGTGGATAGGAAGTCTTGTGGATCCAGTGGCAGTGGAAGCATCTCAACACTGACCTGGCTATTCATGTGGTTCCTCCAGCTCCAGGGCTCTGGCACCCTTAGCCTAGCTCCATGTGGCTTGTCAACAGGAATGTCTCCCAGGGAGACTAGCAGAGACAGCATATATCCCATCTCCCGGGAGGAAGATAGGAGTTCCCAGAATCCTTATTGACATATCATATACTTCCATTTAGTTCAGCCATATGAAAAAGAGTTGTACAATCATCTCTACAATCAATTCCAGAGCATTTTCCCCTCTTATGTTTGTTTTTGCCTCCCCTTTTCCCTCCAAATCATCCCCATGATCCAAATAAGCCCGAGTTACTCTTTCTTTGGCTTCATTTATCCCAATCTCCATACACTGGGGGAAAAAAGAAAAAGGTCAACAATAATAACACAACAGCAATAATAAAACCAATTGAGAAAAAAGAAGGGCCTAGTAAAAATCGAGTCAAAAAGGAGATCAAATAATTAGGTATTCAATTTTAACCTAATTATGCCACCATGATCATATTTAGGAATATTCTATGTCTGATAGCAAGGCTATTCACATTCCTTGAATATGGATAGATGGGATTCACCAGTGGCTTAATCCCTGCAAAAGCACTTTGAGTTCCCACTGATATCCATTGTTTTCTGCAAATAAGTTTTCCACAATTTAAGCCCTGTTGCCGCTTCCTCCTTCTGATTTGGATTTTATTGTTTATCATCTTGTATCATATAAGCTGGTGTGTTTCCATCTGGACTTAGTTGATTCTTCACTTAGATGGCTACTTGTTTGAAGACTAGTCTTTAAGACTTCAGATGCTATTCTTCTGATAGCTGGGCACTATCTGGTTTCTTCACCACACTTTGCTGTAGTACCCATCTCTTCAGTGATCTCTTCACGAGGGTAAGGTTCGAGCAGGGCCATGTCACAAGAACTAACTATTCCTATTTTGGGGCTAGAATCAAGTGCTAGTCCCAAATCTAATCTCATATCTGTAGTTTGTGTATGTTTCTGGTTCACTTTAGAGACCCCACTATCATTCTGTGTCAGAGACTACTATCAATCATCATCCAGGGTTATAAGGCCATTCTATTGATAGTGTCATTAGTTTACCCCGTGGCATAGAGTTTAACTCATTGGTTCTGAATGGCATTCCATGAATTATTGGTTTGTACAAATAATTGAGTACTATTTACATTGACAGTGGGGCCTAGTGATAGGGCAAAATTTCCATTAACATTTATTCACAGGAATAGAACCATGTCTACCCACTTAATACATATCATAGTAAGGCCAGGGGAACATTAAAATACTAAGTATATGATGGTGTGGAGTCTCTTTTCATTGGATATGATTAAAGCCAGGGATCTGAACCACAGTCTCCTCCTGGCCTCCACTTCCATAGCCGCGGGATGGCAGACATCTATTTCTTCTCACACCGTGTGTTTCAGTCATAATTCCAAGGACCACAGGTAAGTTTGAGGTAAAATCCAGATTTTAGTGGGGTTTCCACCTGGAATCCTTCTAGTGTGGCCAATGAAGCATGTTGTGCTCCATGAAAGAATAGTCTAAAGTCATCAAGGGTTGGATAGAAACTAGATTAAAGGTGTCTAATTAGGGATATGACAACAACTTTTCTTTTGGGTCTTGTGGGGGGTGTGCTATGGTTCAGGGATGCTAGGCAGGTTCTCAATTTCTTTCTTTGGAAGACTGGATTAGAAGTTTATGTGACCAGAGAGCAAAAGCCTGTCCTTGGAGACTGGAATTCTTTATGGGGGCCAATGGAGAGCCTCATCTTCCTTCTTTGCAGCAGCTGGTGGTTTTAAACTACTGACTCTGCACTCAGTTCAAAGAGTAACCAAAGAGCATCAGCCCAAACAGTAGCAAAAGGATCCTAGCGGCACATCAGATTAAGTGAGGTGCTGCTGAGTAATGGTTGGCATTTGGAATCCAGCATTTCCTCTGTGGGAAAGGAGGAGGCAGACTGCTTCCATAAGGACTCACAGCCTCTGGAACCCTATAGAATAGCAGAGCCCTGTTCTCTAGGACGACTTTGAGTCAGAATCAGCACAGTCGCACTGGACTTGGTGCTATTAAGTGCCATCAAGTCAGTTCTGACCGATTGCAACCACATCTTTGAGGGGACATTAAAGCATGGAGGGAGCATTTTAATGAAGAGAGAATTTCCCCCCTCTGAACTTTGGAACCCCCATCAGATAGCAGAAGGAAGCAATGTTTCGTCCTGCATCATCCTCACACTGGTGGTGCTCGAGCCCACTTTTGAAGCTTCCATTTCAATCCATCTCCTTGAAGGTCTTCCTCTACTTCGCTGACCGTCGACTTCACAGCAGGATACTCTTCTCCAGGAACTGGTTCCTCTGGAAACCATGAACAAATATGTCAGAAGTCCGGCCTTCCTCACTCTTTTAGGGGCTGCGCTTCTTCTAAGATAGATTCTTTTAAAAGAACCATTTTATTGGGGGTTCCTACATCTCTAATCACACTATATGCTTATATACTTGTGCCGTATAGATCCTTTTTGCCATCCCTGGTATAGTTCATTTTCCTTGTCAACTCCATAATGTGATTCTTTTTCAGTCCTCTGTCCCTTGTGTCCAGCTTTTGCAGGTATGGGAGGCCACTGAAATGTCCAGGGCTTGGGTCAGGTGCTACTTAGTCCTCAGGCTGGCCTCTTGGCATTTAAATACTTGAACGAGATCTTCTGCCACCGAGTTGCCTCATGCAGTATCTCACTCGCTTCCTTGACTGCTGCGTCCATGGGTGTTCTGGTCTCCGAGGTAGCCAGAATGGACCCTCTGATAGTCCCCCCCTGCCTCTTCCTCCTGCCTACCTTTCCATCCTGCCTGCATGTCCTACCCCATGTGTGTGTCTCTCGTTCACTCAGGCCTCACTCTCCGGTTGTGCCAGAGACCACTACCAATCATCACCTTGGGGGGCAAGGCTCTTCTGTTCACATTGTCATGAATTTATCCAACGTATGGAGTTCAACTCACCCTTGCCGCCTTCCCTGGTCTGCCCACCTACCTTTTCTTTCTCTCCACCCACCTGTCCTACCTGTCTGCCCCTTTGCTGCTTGCTTGGCTGCCCTGCCCACCACACACCCTGCCTGGCTTACCCTCCTGCCTCCCCAGCCCAGCTGGCCTTGCCTGCCAGGATCTCCTCCTGGTGCTAAACCACTTAATCCTGTGATATATTTCCTCTGACAGGCCAAGCCCATCGATCCCGACTCTGAGGGATTTGATTACAGTGTTTTCTAACAAAGTCAAAAGCAAATTTCCATGAGAGGTTTCTAGTTAAGTAATTATAGTGCTTTGCTGTTGTGTGCCAAGTGGCAGGAATATATGGGGCAAGAATGTCAATTGAAAAGGTCAGAAAATTAAATTAGAAAAGGGAAGGTGAGCATTAGCGAGAGAGACCTGGCCGGCTGGCAGGACCTCCCTGCAGCACGAGCAAGGGAAGTTGAGAAAATGAGCCGCTGTTTCACGTTAATTACGATCCCCCATGAGGTGCTCAGGGAGGGACGCTGCACGCTGAACTTGGACAATTAATGCCATTAAACATTTATGGCGCTGGCGCCCATTTCCTGCCTGGGAGATCTTTGGGAGCAGAAGTGATGCTTGCTTCTTGGAGGTGATTTCAAGAGCAATCCTCCCTGTAGGGCCCGCTGGGAGGATTTCCTGTGACAGGGGACCTCTGATGCTGCCTTGAGTCCTGGAGGGGAGGGCAGGAGTGTCTGACCTCATTCTCTCCCCCATCGAGCCTCCCGGGCATTCCCACTGTGTGCCCAGCTGGGATGCGTGTGAGTGGGCTCCAAGGACTGAAGACTTGGAGCTTCCCATTCCCTGGAATTCTCATCTCCATGCTTCTCACTGGACTGGCGACCTCGCATCCTTCAGAAAATAGCTGATTTTATCCTCCATTAAACCAGGCTCTCCCACCCCCTGATTTGTCCTAATTGCATCCTGTTTTCCTCCTCCCTGGCGTGCACCACTCTCTGGGGTTCTTATGGCATGGAGGAATCTGCTATGCATTCCAATGCAGATCTCTGGGGACAAGGGCCAGGAGTTTCTCCGAATGCCCTCAGTTTCTCCGAATACCCCCAGGTAAGGGCAGCATGGTGTGAGTCAGGAGACCCTCATGGCAGAGAGAGAATTCATACGAGCAGTGGGCCTAGCCGAGGGGAGTCGGGGGCCTGTCTCAGAGGATACCTGAACTGGGACCGGGACCAGAAGCTGGGCTGGAAGGAGAGACCAGGCTCCTGCTTCCTGGGTGCTGTTGCCTGGGCTGGCCTACTGGTGGGCAATGGACAAGGGATCCAGTTTCCCTGGCCCATTTTAATACTTTGGTCTGCACTTGCATTGAAGTCTCTGGCTGCCTCATCCTATCCTTTGATTCTCTGAGGACCCTACATACCTCCACTCGCTGACTCTCATTCTCCTTCTATGCGTTCATCACATATGCTGTGCGCTGTAGGGAGACCCAGAGTCTTTTTTTTTCGGATCAGAAAACAGAGGGTCAGAGAAGGCAAGTGATTTAACCACGTTCCACAGCTGGGAGGTGGCCTTGCCTAGATCAACAGGATAGCAAGTTGGCTCTTGCCCAAGAAGGGGTGTGTGTGTGTGTGTGTGTGTAAAATGGGTGTGATGGTACCACTCCTCTGGGGTGGGCATGCTACCATTGAGGCAGCAGACCTGACAAGACGTAATCATCAAGATTTGGTGGCAGAATTTTGTTAGGCACCATTGAGTCAGTGCCAACACATCTGGAGGAAATGATGCCCAGTTTTTGATCATCCACGGCCTCCTACTCATTGGTATGTTTGAGCCCATCTTTCAAGCCACGGTGTCAACCACTCTCCTTGGAGGTCTTCCTCTTTTTTGCTGACCCTTTACTTTCCCACGCATGGTATCCTTTTTCAGGTATCCTTATCGCCTGATAACGTGTCCAAAATACATGCCAAGAAGTGGAACTGTCCTCACGTCTAAGGAGCCGTCTAACTGTACATCTCCAGCACAAACTGTTCATTCTTCTGGCACCCCTCAGTATATCCAGTATTCTTCCCCTATACCAAAATCCACGTGTACCTATTCTTCATTGGTCTTTCATATTCATTACCTAACTGTCACATACACGAGTACTTAGAAAATACCTTGGTTTGAAAATGGTTGGGGCTAGATGCCTCTTTGTCTTTAAGGTGATATTTGTGTTGTTGCTGTGTCTTAAAACACCTAAGACTTGTGTCAGATATTTACTCGATGCAATGCAGCATTTGGTTTTCTTTTTTACTTGCTGCTTTTCATGGGTGTTGAGTGTGGGTCCATGTAAACTGAAATCATTGACAACCCTGTAGTCTCTCTCCATTGATCATATGTTTGCTTAGTGCCTCAGTTGTGAGGATTTTTGTTTTCGTTACATGGAGATAGAATCTGTATGGAAGGCTGTGGCCTTTGGTCTCCGTCAGTTAGCACTTCAAGTCCTCTTCATTTTCTGAAAGCCGAATCACGTGGCAGCAACCCAAACATGTCTAGAGGTGCGCAGAGGAAAGGCACTTGATATCCTGATCCATGTCCTTGTGTTACTCTGAGGGGCTTCAGATGGACACTAAGCAAGTGTCTGTGTTGGGCAAGTGTGGTTGCTGGGCAGGTGCTCCCTTAATGCTAGGCTGGCCTCTAAACTCTGCTGATGGAGAGAAGTAGCACAGGGCTCTGGCAGTAGTACTGTTGAGACCCTGGGCTGTGCTGAGTGTGTCCACTCCACCCCTAGCCTGGTGGGAAGAAAGGAGAGGCTGTGTGGTGTCGGGCAGGGCTTGAGGAGTGAACAGAAGTCCATACTAATGGGCACAGGCAGCTCTCAGTCTTCTGTGCAGTTGCTTGGCATTCATCATCTTATTCAGATAGAAAACAACTTCAGAGGGAAAACCCCATCCCGTAAATTACTCCCGTCCACTGAGACCTCCAGGTTATGCTCTTAGCGTTTCATAACTTCCTGTATGTGACTTCCCAGTGAACATCTGTCTGTCCAAATTCCCACAGCTGCCTGAGGCCCAACATGCCCAAACGGGCCTCCTCTCCACTGACATAGCTCTTCTGAGGCCCCATTGTAGCAAAGAGTTGCCCAAGATAATTCAGAACCCAGCTAAGAGACTCAGGGATTGAAAAGCAGAGTCCTTCCAGGTCCCTTCCTGTGGTATGGCCTGTAAGTTCACTCAGTCCCTCTCCTCTTAGCTGCTTGCTGCCCACTACTCTCCCTGCCTCTTCACTCTGCCTCCTGCCCAGCCCTGACTCTGTCAGTCCCCTCCCCTCCCTGAAACAGAACTGCTTCAAGAAGTCAATGGGGCCGAACTATCTCTTGCTCAGAACCTTCCCTTTTTAACAAGTCTTTAGACCAGCGGTTCTCAACCTGTGCGTCACAACCCCTTTGGGTAGTAGAACGGTCCTTTCACAGGAGTTGCCTAATACATCCTGCATATGAGATATTTACATGACAATTCATAACAATAGCAAAATTACAGTTATGAAGTAGCAATGAAATTATTTTATGGTTGGGGGTCGCCACAACATGAGGAACTGTATTAAAGGATCATGACATCACATTAGAAAGGTTGAGAACCACTGCTTTAAACAATGCCCAGCTCCTTCACATGGCATGGTCCTCCCCATCCTTCTTTCACTTCTCAGAGCACCCTACTCATGGCTTCCTTCTCTCACACCCAGCTGAGGGGCTGCATTTATTCACCCTGGTCCCTCTGCCCAGGAGACCCTTTCCACCATGCCTGCCTCTTATTCTGGTATAAAATTCTACAAGGACTAGGGCGGGTCCCCACCGCCATGTGTTTTCTTCCCAGTGAGCACTCACTGTGGTATGCCAGGTCACATAGCTCATTTTTCCCATTAGTGTTGTCTTTTATTATATAAAGGAGCTCTGGTGATATAATGGGTTACACATTGGGCCCTGACCCAGTTGGGCCTTTGGAGCTACACCAGGCTCTCCCTGGGAGGAAGTTGAGTTGCCTGTGTCCATGACAAGGTACAACCACAGAGGCCCCGGGGAGCCGTTCCATTCCACTCTCCCTCTAGGGTTGCAGGGAGTCTGCAGTAACTCCATGGCACCGGATCTGGTTTCTGCTATGTGTCAAGGTCCCGCAGTCAGAGAGGCATCTGGGGTGGTTCCAATCACTGACCCACATTGTCTGGGATATTGACACCCCCTCCCTTCCATCTCTGGCCTGCAGAGAGTAACAGGCTCATCCTGCAGGAAGGGACGCTAGTGATGACATTGGCCAGAATCAGGCTAAGGAGAGTGACTTCCAGCTGATGTGTGTCTTTCTTCCCAGACTGTCACTGTATGCATCTTCATGGCCAAGGACTACCTACTTCTCTGTCGGGAGAGCACCTCACTGCATTGCCAAGGACAGAATCACAGGCACTAATCAGAGTCTTGTGGGGGCTGGAGCTTCTCTCTGTTAAACTCATAGTCATAGTCCATTCCCTCTGGGGATTGGCTCTAGGACCCCTGAGGATACCAAAATCCATAGCTGCTCGAGTTTCATACATAAAATGGCACAGTAATTGTATGTAACCTACTCACATCCTCTCATTTATTCTGGATTACTTATTGTGTTCGTCTGGGTGGACGAGAGAAGCAAATTCGTAGACACTCAAATGTGTATAAGAAAGAACTTTTTATCAAAGAGTAATAGTATATCAAGAAAACATTGCGGGCTCAGCCCCGGTGGCGTAGTGGTTGTGCGCGGGACTGCGGCCCACTGGGATGGAGGTTCAATTCCAGCTCCACAGGGGCAAAGGATGGGCCTCCTACTCCCACCACCAGGGCAGTGATGCCCCCCCCCAAAAGAAAACATTGCAGCCCAGTTCAGATCAAGTCCACAAGTCCATAAGCTATTAGTCCATACGTCTAATACCAATCTGTAAATTCCCCTTCAGACGCATGTAGCACACGCAATGACTCAGAATGCAAAAAGATCACAGGCCAGTGGGTGGAAAGTCTTCCGAATGCAGTGGCTGTGGTGGCATCTCAGCACGGGCATGGCTCTCTACATGGGTCCTCCAGCTCCAGGGCGTTGGCTCCATCAGTGTAGCTCCAGGTGGCTTATCAGCAGGAAGACATAACAGAGAGAGTATGTGTTCCAGCTCCCAAGAGGAAGAATAGGAGCTCCCAGAATCCTCAGGGGAAGGCCAAACCCATACAGAGGCATGATTGGGCTGGTCTGATTGACAGGCTAGACTCCACCCCTATAACCTATTTAACAAGTTGACGTGAAATTATGTCACTATTACACTTATTATACCTAATACAACATAAATGCCATATAAACAGTACTTTGTGCTCCCTCTTAGCCTTTGAGGGATGGCTTTGATGATTTAATTGCTTCCCCTTCTAAGTATTTTCAGTTGGGTTGGATGACATGGAAGACTGCATGTATATGTATTTGGGGTTACATAAATGCTTTTGTGTTACATATTCTAGTCTATATTTTTTGTTTTCAGTTATTAAATCTTGGAGATTTTCTTTATATGTACACAAATAAGGGTGTCTTAGGCTTGGCACTCTAAAGAAGCAAAACCAATGGAGCTTAGATATGTATAACATACAAAAAGGTCTATGTCAAGAAAATGACTCATGCAGTTGTAAGAATGGGCAGGTTCCAAGTCCGGGAGTCAGATGTCAGACTGGAGACTTCTTTTGACTCAGGTAGCTTCAGAGGCTGATAAACCCAAGATGAGGGGATCGGATAACTGACTTCCAGCTGCAGAGGTTAATGATTCCAAGGTCAGCAGGTAAGATGATAAGCTGCTGATGGCGCCCAGAAGTGACAGGTAATGTAATGGGCCGCTGGTTTCAAATCCAAAGAAGTGGAGGTTGAGGCAGATGTAGGATCCAGGACAAACTAAAAGCAAGCATGCTATTCCACAGAGTCAAATTATATTGCAAAATAGGCCACACATTTAATCACCATGGCGATTATTTGTCCTTAACTGCCAACCCCCTGAGAAATGTGGATTATCCAAATCGACATGAGACCTTAACTATCACAGAGGGTGAGGCAAACAATATTGCTACTGGGGTTTCTGGGTGTATTTCAAATGGAATGCATTTAAACATGTCTTTTTGATCAGTGAATGGCTGCAAATTCTCTCAGTAGCAATCTTGTCCTATGCTCATTGCGGTACCTTAAGAAGATGTTCATTAGAAGAGTGACTTCCAAGGGTATCTGCTGCCTAATTAAATTAAAGGCATTGATATCAGCTCGGAAGATTATTGTAACTGTATTTTGGGGATTCCCAAGTAGGTAATATTGACATGTTCTCTTAAAAGACACAGGGAAATCACAAAGGTTTAATAGGAAGGCATTTTAAGAAAATTGAAAATCTTATTTGTGAGAAAAAGACCATACAAGTTGTACTAGGGAATTGTTTCCCCCAATTATGACACATGCCTGCTCATTTTCTGAGGGTAGCAAGATGTGCCCTATAAGGCTTTCTTTAGGGAACATTGCCCTATCTCATCTACAGCCCTAAAATTGTACCTATAGACTCTCCCCCAAACTTACAGAACACTTCAAAGGACTATGATGTGAGTTCCTCAAGGAAGTCACATCTGGCATTTTGATGTGGTATAAATGAAAAGATACAGATTTCTTCAAAGAAGGGCTGGGAAGATGGGAACAATATGATCAGAATTATATAGATGCAGATGGGAGATAGGCCAGAAACAGTACACAAGAAACAAACCAAAATATCACATTGTGATATTTTTATTTAATAAAAGTTTGTGTGCTTTTGTAGCCATACTTTTTAATCTGTCCTCATCGATCTGACAATTCTTTCTAGCTGCACACGAACTCCAATATATAGAGATGCAGCATAACTTACTTAACTGACTTTCCTGGATGGGGATTTCCTGTTTTCAACATTTCACTATGTTAACTAATGGTACCTCAAATATCCTTACACATAGTTCTTTATCCACCTGTAGGCAGATATTTGCAGGAACAAATTTTGAAGTAGATGACCCTAACTGACTTTTCTCTTACCTTTCTGTAAGGCAATGTCCAATGTCTGCAGATGGGCATTGGGTCTCCACTCTGCACTCTCCCTCATTCACAAGGATATGATTTTCTGTTCTTTGATGCTTGATGCCTGATCTTATGGACACCTCGTGATCATACCGGCTGATATGCTTCTTCCATGTGGGTTTTGTTGCTTCTCAGCTAGAGGGTCACTTGTTTATCTTCAAGCCTTTAAGAACCCAGAGGCTATATCTTTTGATAGCTGGGTACCATCAGCTTTCTTCACCACATTTGCTTATGTACCTGCTTTGTCTTCAGTGATTGTGTTGAGAAAGTGAGCATCATGGAATGCCAGGATAATAGAGCAACGTGTTCTTGCATTGAGTGAATACTTGAGTGGAAGCCCAATGTCCATCTGTTACCTTAATACTAAACCTATAAATATATGCACATAGATCTATTTCCCCATTGTCATATATACATATATTTACATATATACATGCCTGTACTTAGACCTCGATAAATGCCCTTTGTCTTCTAGCTGTTTCCTCTATCTCCTTTTACTTTTCTCTTCCCCCACTATCATGCTCAGTCTTCATTTGGGTTTCAGTAATTACTCTCAGTTACATTGCCCTTGATCAAGCCCTTCCAGACCTCCTACACCCCCCTTGCCAATGATATTGGATCACTTGTTTCCTTGTTCCTGGGGTTGTTAACACCCACTTGTTTCCCCCTGCCTCCCCTTAATCCCCTGTCCCCCCAGAATTATCATCCTCATTATTTTCTCCTCCAGATTGTTTATCCCATCTATCTTATCTAGATAGATCTGCAGAGATAACAATATGCACAAAAAACAAGACAGCAAAACAAAGCAACAAAAGTGAACAAAACAACAAAAACCAATGACAAAAAAAGGGGGAAGGCCTATACATAGTTCAAGGTCTATTTGTTGACCTTTAGGAGTATTTTCTGGTTGAATCTGTTGGGGTGCCATGCCTTGGCCCCAAACTCTATTTTTGGTATCACCCAGGGACTTCATTGCTCTGCACCCCTTGTTGTTCTGTTGCATGCCCTTAGTGTTTTGCATTGGTGTGGTGTGGTCAGATCAGGCACAATTTCTGCACCATGTCTCCTGTGTTGTTCCCACAGTGCTATGGGTCAGGGAGGGATGTTATGTCTCATAGTAGGGCCGTCCTATGATTCTCTTTGTGCATTGATTGCACTGAGTGGGGATATCATCCTCAGGCTCGGTGTACCACTGTCTGCCTCCTCCTCCATGTGCTTCCGTGTGCTCTGCTCAGACACATTCCTCTTCCTGAGCTGTACCTTCAGTGCTGTCCTCTGAAGTGAATTCTTCTGTGGGGCGGGGGGACCTGTCCACATAGTTAGCATTGGGGTCGACCACTCAGATCTCTCTGTTGGCTTCCTGCTTCCTGCCAGCATGTTGCATTCACATCTTGGAGCACGGGATTGAAGTCTGGTCCCTCTTTCCCTGTGGAGATATAAACAACACCCTCCCCTTGGGTGGGTTAGTGCCTTATCCCCCTGCTACCCATGTGTTCCCCGACTCCTTTTTTCAGTTGGTGACCATATGTATCCCTGGATCCCTGCTATGCTATCTGGATCTCACTGCAGGAATGTATGTATACAGTAGCTTTTTCCCTAGGTCCCCTTTGTATTTTTTTTTTTGCCCTCTGGTGGTGGGAGTAGGAGGCCCAGCCTTTGCTCCTGTGGAGCCGCTGCTGGAATTGAACCTCCATCCCAGTGGGCCGCAGTCCTGCGCACAACCACTATGCCACCGGGACTCAGCCCCTTTGTATTTTTAAGATTACCTCAGCAGACTCATGTTGTACTTGTCCTTTTGTGCTTGGCTTACTTCACTTGGCATAATTTTCTCCAGTTCTTCCCATGCGGCGATATGCATCATACATTCATCATCACTTTTTAGAGGTGCATAGTACTCCATTGTATGTATGTGCTAAAGTTTTTTTAACCCATTCATCTGTTGATGGAAATTTGGGTTGTTTCCAACTCCTTGCAATTGTTAACTGTGCTGTAATGATATTGGTGCACAGATGCCTGGTTGTGGTTGAGGTTTCTTGCCTCTTTTGGGTATATACCCGGTG
The DNA here is from genome assembly GCA_004026705.1 of Nesogale talazaci. Classification (NCBI taxonomy): domain Eukaryota; kingdom Metazoa; phylum Chordata; class Mammalia; order Afrosoricida; family Tenrecidae; genus Nesogale; species Nesogale talazaci. The sequence continues at coordinate 30,681 of PVJH01014018.1, forward strand.
AGGGGCTTGCTGGGTCACATGGTAGCTTAATTTTCATCTGTTTTAAATATCACCAAATTGATTTTCATAGTGGCTGCACATACCCACAGGTCCATCAGCTGAGGTTGAGAGTTCCTATCTCACCAAAGCCTCTCCAACATTTGTGGCTTTCTGATTATTTTTAGGGTAATTAAATGGTGCCTCATAGTTGTTTTAATTTGCATTTCTCTTATGAGTAGTGATCAGGAAAATTTTCTTGTAAGTTTATTGACCACTCTGATTTCTGCCCTTGTGAAACTTCTTGTCAGGTCTTTTGTCCACTTCCTCCTTGGGCAATTATTTTTTTTCTTCTGGAAGCTAGCAGAGTATTGTAGATTTTAGTAAAAAAGCCTTTGTCTGATGTGTCATTGCTAAAGATGTTTTTCCAGTCTGTGGGCCCTCTTGTTACTCTCTTGCTGAATTCTTTCAATGTACACAGGTGTTTTATCTTCAGCACATCCCACTTGTCAATTTGTGTCTTCTCTGTATTTATGTCCTTTCCTATTTCTGATAGCCTATGTATTCCCTGCATCAAAGTTCTCAGGTTTTTTCCCCCAAATTCCCTCATTGATGGTGTTAATAGTTCAGGGTTTTACCTAGAGGTGTGTGATCCACCTTGGGTTTATTCCTATTCGTAGAGTGAGGTAAGGGTCTTGTTTGATTTTTCTGCAGGTAGATATCCATTTACTTATTTATTTATTTTTGCTGGAAAATGTCTTGTTCTTTTATTGGAAAGTTTTGTGTATTGAGGACAGCCTTTGTCACAAACATGATGTTGGTTGTGTGGCCCAGTGTACTAAGACCCTCATGGGAAAGAGGGGGAGTCTGATGCATCCTATGTATTTGTTGACGTGGACAGTCATCAGGCATTTATTAGGACCCTGGGGGAGGATCATGCAATAAATCACACCCGCTGAGAACTGTCTTCAAGAAGAGGAAAGGCACACAGGACAAGCAAGTGGGCTGTTGTTAGCTTTGGCCCAAGGAAGTTTGCCAGGTGGGCTCACTCTGGTCAATCAGAGCCTGATCACTGTCCAGAGACAGAGAGGCTGGCTCCCTAGGTAGGTAGACAGAGGTGCACTCTAGCGACAGCCATGAGGATCATACAGGCACATTTCATCTGTCAGTGCAGGGCCTACATTATTTTCCCCCAAAACCATTTTGCTGGGAGCTAATCTGGACATCATACCATCACATAGTTCAGTCACATCAAACAGTGCTGTACAATTGCCACCCAAATCAGCCTCAGCACTTTTTCTTCCTTCGTGAACTCCTTGATATCCATTCTCCCACACCTCCTAGTTCCCCACAGTACCCTGCAGAAAAACTTATTCTAGCTATTATCTCTATAGAGTCACTGAAAAAAGGAAAGAAAAACCCATAGCAAGGAGTTAAGAAGGCTATTTACATGGACAAGGTCCAACAGAGATAAACTCCAACAGGATAGAAACAAAAACAGAGCATATTAAAACCAGATCAAGCCCAAGATATTTCAAAGGGGAGAGAAAAGACAAGGCTTTAACTGCAAAAGTCATATTTCACTTGCTTTTCTATCCAGATTTCTCACTTCTTAAAAAAAAAAAACCAAAACCCAAACCCTTCTAGAAACTCCTGGCCCAGGAGCGAGTCTTCACCTTGCCCGTTCCCAGCATGGTTTGTATCTTCTAGACTGAAGCCATCTATCAGCATAGTCCTGCATGGCTTTTCTTTGGGTAGTGAGATAGGTCTTTGTTAAAAATGCAGCATACAAAAAAAAAAAAAAAGAAAGAAAGAAAAGAGAAGTTAAGAGCGCTGCGTGTTTCATGGGAAAATGGGAGCCAGCATATTCTTTCTGGGAATGCAGCTTATTTTGCTATATGTGATCTATAAGCAAAAGTGCAGGGGTGGGGGATATGTTGGGAAAGGGGCATTGAAAGCATGCCTGGCCTACAGAGAGGGGACCTGTGAGACTGATTGACCGGCTGAGTAGCCTGGGATGTCAAGGACCTGGAGGGGTCAAGAGATCAGAGTGAAGATGGCTTGGGAAGGCATGTTGTCATGGTGATGCACACAGGTTGAGCCAGGTGTCAGGGAAACCACTAAGTATTAGTAGCCATTTGTACCTACTGTACAGCCACATGAGAGAGAGGGGATACTTCTGAGGAGTTCACACACCCTCACTCCTTGAACCTCACTGTACCCTCATGCCCCTCATGGTCTCTTCCCCTAGCAATAGCCCCCAGGAAAGAAACCATGATTTTCCCTTTAACTGCTGCTCAGACAAAGGGAATGTGCACTATGGCTGGCACCCAGGCCCCAAGCTTCCCTCTAACCTCTTGTTTTAGTCTGGGTAAGCTAGGGAAACAAGTCCACAGAAATGCATATGTATAAGGGAGAGTTTTACATAAAGGCTAAGTGCACATCAAGAAAACATCCCACCCAGTGCTGCCCAAGCTCACAAGTCCAACCTTAGCCCATATGTCCAACACCAATCCACAAAGTCCTCCTCCATCTCACAAAGCTCACACAGATGTTGCTAACTGCAGGAGGAAAGTCGAACCTGTGAGCGTGTCAGAGGTCTCTACGCGGGTACACCAGCACCCAGGGCTGCATCAGGGTAGGTCCCTGTGGCTTCTCCTCAGGGATGTCTTACAGGAAGTGAGCCTTGCCAGCTGAAGCAGGGGACTGGCTAAGGCAGATGCACCCTGGTCCGACCATCAGAAAGCAAGAGACCCGAGAACTAGAAAGGCAAGATTCACCGAATCATTTAGCTCTCTGCCCTTCCATTAACCCCACAAGGATTTATCAGCCGGGATGACACGCTAAACTTTATCTCACCTCTCCAGTCTCTGTTTGTGCATAAGTAGCATCAAGATAACAAGAAACGCCGAAAGCAACCCTGTTGGCCTCCAGTTGAATCTGACTCAGTGCAATCCCATGTGTCACAGAGTAGAACTGCTCTGTACGGTTTTATTGGCAGTCACTTTTTAAAAAATTTTTCTCTTTTTTTTCCCTAACCCTAACCCTTGGAAGTCATTTTTATGCAAGTAAATCTTCTGAAGTCACCTTTTTCCTTCTGAAGTCACTTTGTAGGTTCCCAATGCCAACTTTTCAGTTAGTGTTGATGTTGGTATGCTCGTATCACCTCGCAGAGACTATGTCTCATCCTCGTAATGATTTCTATGTCTGCGTCTATTGTCACCGCCACTCTGTCAACCCATTTCCTCTTCCTTGCCTCTACCTTATCGAGTACGACATCCTTGTGCAGGCACTGGTCCCTCCCGATGGCATATTTAAAGGTGTTATCGTTGTTGTTGGGGGCCAGCAAGTCAGTTCCAACTCAGCGACCTCAAGCACAGCAGAATGGAACAGGGACTGTGTCATGCTTATAGTTGTTGGTATGTGTGAGCGAGGCCACCTTGCTGTTCTCCCGCCTGAGAAGCGTTCTGGCAGGACTGCTTCCAACACACTTCTTCATTCTTCCAACACTCCATGGTAGAGTCAATATTGTTCACCAACAGCATAATTCAACGGCATGCATTCTCTGGTCTTCTTACTTCATGATCATTGCAGATGGAAAGTAGTGTGGCTCGAATCAGGAACACTTCCTCTTCAAAGTGCCTTTGCTTTGCATACATCCAGGAGATCTGTTGAAGCTGACTTACTAAGTGCAATCCACTGATCTCCTGACTGCTGTTACCATAGGCATTGGTCGTGGATCAAGTAACGTCATAGTCTTGACAGTTTCAATCATAGTTCCTCCATTTATCAGGATGCTGTTTACCGATCCAGTTAGGAGTATTTTTATGTTGACTATAATCCATATTGAAGGTCTTAATCGCTGATCTTCATCAATAAATGCTTCAAGTCTTCTTTGCTTACAACTAGGCCGGTTATGTCATCCACGGACTGCAAGTTGGAGTTCTCCTCTTCTCTGGATGTTCCCTTCTTCCTCATCTAGCCCAGTTTCCCGGATTATTTTCTCGGCATACGCATTGAGTAAGTGCAGGGAAAGGATACAACCCTGTGACACACCCTTCTTGATTTTAAACCTTGAACTTTCCTCTTGTTCTATTTGAATTGCGCATCTTGATCTTTGAACAGGTTCTTCATGAGCACAATGAAGTGTCCTGGAATTCCCCTTCTTCTCACTGTTATCAATAACTTGTTATGATTCACCTAGTTTAATGCCTTTCCATAGTCAATTTATCATACATAAACAGCTTTCTGGTATTACCTGCTGTTAACCAAGATCCATCTGATATCAGCAATGATATGCCTCATTCCACGTCCTCTTCTGAATCTACCTTGAATTCCTGCCAGTTTCTTGATGGTGTTCTGCTGCAACCATTTAAAAAATTATCTTCAGCAAAATGTTTCTTGCATGCGATATTAATAACATGTTTGATTACTTCTGCATTCTGTTGTATCATCTTTCTTTGAAATGGCCACAGAAATGGACCTCTTCCAGTCAGTTGGTCAGGTATCTACCATCCAAATTTCTTGGCCTACGTCAGTGAGTACCTCCAGTGTGGTATCTGTTTGCTAAAACATTTTATTTGGTGTTTTGTCAATTCCTGGAGCCTTGTTTTTGCCAGTGCCCACATTGCACCCTGGTTCCTGACTTCAATATCATTGGTTCTGCATCATAAGCTACCTCCTGGAATGGTTGGATGTTGACCAATTGATTTTGATACAGTGTCTCTATTTTGAAGCTTTCCACGTAAGTTAGTCCTGAAACACAAACCATTCCTGCCACTTTTGCACCTTGGAACAATGGTAGTTTTCTATTTATAAATCGAGACATTGGATACATTTTTTTTAAAGCCCAATTGGGTCACTGGGGTCCTGGAGAGAAACCAAAGGTGGCCTAAGTCTTCTAAGAGTTCACCATGGAATGTCTGTAATTGTTTGCCTTTGATGACTCCCTGCCTTCCTGGGTGTTGTGACAGAAGCTATGCCACACAGGGCCTGGCACAGAGATTTGCTGGTGTTACTAGGTGCAGTGGAGCGGGCTCTAACTTATGTCCAACAGAACGGAATCCTGCCCAGTCCTGCATTGTCCTCACAGTTGCTGCTGTGTGTGACTCCATGGTCATAGTCACTCTTTAAGTCCATTTTAATGAGGAGCTTCCTCTTTTCTTTCTTTCTTTTTCCTTTTTTTGCTGACCATTCTTTTTACTAAGCTTGATGTCCTTCGTCAAGGATTAGCCCCTCCTGATACAAATTAAGCAAGACACTATCTTGCCATTCTCCCTCCCAAGGAGCATTGTGACTGTTCTTCCTCAAAGATGGATCTATTCGTTTTTCCGGCAGTCTGTGATGTATTCAATATTCTTCATCAACACCACAGTTCTAAGAAATCCACTATTCTTCTGTAGTCCAGCTTTTGCATACACATGAGGTGATTGAAAAGACCATGACATGGGTCAGAGGCACGTCTTACTTATCAAAATGGCATCTTTGCTTTTTAAGATTTTAGAGAGCCCTTTTGCTACATACTGACCAAACGCAATATATGGTTTGAGTGCACGACTGCTGTGCTTCCATAGGTGTTGTTTGTTGATTCAAATTGAAGGACGTCCTCCATCCCCTCCATCTCTTCTTATTATGGATCATTTATCACGTTGTTTATTGACCCAGTTGTGTAGATTTCAGGTTTGTTCACATTCATAGGCAATTCATACTGAAGGCTAGATAGTCTTTGACTTCATCAGTAAGTTCTTCAAGTTATCTTCATTTTATGCAACAACAACAGAAAGCTATCACAGATTGTAAATGAGTTTTCCTCCAATGCTGATGTCCAGTTTCAGTTTCTTGGGTTATTTGAAAACCCATCTGTGTTAGTCTGGATAAGCTAGAGGAGCAAATTTATAGACACACATATGGATATAAGGAAAGGGTTTATTTACAAAAGGAATGGAACACTGAGAAAGCATCCCAACCCAGTCCAGTTCAAAGTTATAAGTCCAATATTAGCCCATATTCCCGATACCAGTCTATAATGCCTTCTTCCGACTCATGAAGCACATGCAATGACACGAGAACAATCACAGGCCGTTGGGTGCAGAGTCTTGTGTATTCAGCAGCAGTAGAAGCCTCTCAGCATTGGCAGGGGTCTCCCGTGGCTCCTCCAATTTCCAGGGCTCAGGGTCCATCAACATGCTGCCTTGTGTCTTGTCAGCTGCAATGTGTCCCAAGGACTGAGTCATAAGTCTTTCACCTCCAAGGGAAAATACCGGTAGATTTCCCAGATTTCTCAGGAGAAAACCATGCCCACACAGACGTCTCATGGTACGTTAGTCCGGGTAAAGAAGTCACAGGCCAGTGGGTGCAGAATCCTGGCGCTGGTAGGGGTCTCCTCATGGCTCCTCACTTCCAGGGCTCAGGGTTCATCAACAGCATCCAGTGGTGGCAGAAGCAACTCATCACTGGCAGGGGTCTCCACGTGGCCTCTCTAGCTTCAGAGGTCTGGCTCCATCAGGGCCAAGCCGTGTGGCTTCTCCAGCTCTTCAGACGCTGCCATCTTGTCTTGTCCGTGAAACTAACTCCCAACAACCTGGGAGATAGCTTCTCATCTCCACAAGTGAAATATCGCGAGATTTCCCAGACGTAGCAGGAGAAAGCCACACCCACACAGAGGCCTCATTGGCTACTCAATGGTTAGCTCCAGATTAACAGCCCTGCATCTCAATCACAAAATTAACATAAGCATATGACCGCCACACCATCAAAGAATAGAATGCATGAATGAGTGAAATTCTTGAGCCAGAGAAGGGAAGAGAGCTACTCACTGGATCTGATGAAGAGCCTGGGGAGGGACAGGTAGGTCAGGAATTTTCACCTGACCCCAAAGGGTCAGCATTACAGATAGAAGGTGGCAAGGGAAGGCACCCTGTTTGAGGGAGCCATAAGTGCAGGTGTCAGAGATGGTGAGGGAACAGCCCTGGGGTCGGGGTGGGGGGGGCGGCAGCGGGGGCTGAGGCCAGCAGGGGCAAGGTAAGCACCTGGGAGAGCCACCTAGAGTCTAAGAGGAGACAGGAGCCTTGGGACTCACAGCCACCCTCTGGATACCTTTGCCTGAGTAGTCAGAAGAGGGCCTCTCTCAAGGGGCTGGGCCCCTCTTCTGCAGTCGACAGCATGCTCAGCTCTCCTGGTGGCTGGGGGCTTGTGCAGGACCAGATGGTCATGCCGAGCGACACGGTCAGCGGCCTGGGAAGTCCTGTGCAGGCCCAGAGTGAGTCTCATCAAAGTCTTCCCCCGAGGGCTGGGCCCCTGCCAGCTGCATACCTGGCAGATGCACATCTGCTTTTAAACAAGAAAAGGAAACCCCAGACCTGTTAAAGTCTGGTTGTGATGATATTTGTTGTCCCTCCTCAGCCAGCCGCCAGCCTGTCCTCCAGAGCCCTGCCTCCTCTGCAGGACCAGCAGCACCTGCCCTCACCGCCTTCAGTTCTCCGAGGTCCCAGAATGGGCTCTGGGCTCTGAAGGCAGCCCTGCCCCCTCCCCAGTGGGTCAGGAAAGGCCCACGTTGGACTGCATCACGGATTAAATTTACAGGGTTCAGCACTTGCTCCGATTTCTAGTTTCCTTCCTCCTCTAAATGGGGCTGATCAAATTAAGCCCCGTCAACAGCATGGCTGACTTGAAGCATGGTGTGGTGTTGGGGCTATGATGAGTGCTCTTTCAGGGGTCACTGCTGCCAAGGCAAAGCCAGCACTGGGTCTTTGGGAAGCCCGGGGAGCCCCCAGAAACTTCCTCCTTCATGACTGTGGTTCATAGTCTTCCTAAGCAAAAGGCAGCATAGGGGAACTATATGCTCATTCTAGGCAAAAACTCCACTCCACCCTTTCCAGGCTACAGAAACCCCTGAGTTCACATAGGAAGGAAAACAAAGTGAAAACTCAGTGTGTGCTGGGCCCCAGAGTTAGAGCCACACTGGACACTGCCAGGCTTCCCTCCCAGTCTGCACCATGGGGTGAACCTGTGGACAGGGAAGCAGAGAATGTGCTCCTGGCCTGGGGAAGGCAGCAGAAGCAGAAGATCCTCAGAAAGCCAAGCAAGGTCCCAATGCCTATGATTGTTGCCAGTACTGTTATAAAAGAAATACCAGGAGTGTGAGACATTGATTTTCTCCCAGTTCAGGAGGCCAGCACTCAGAATTCAGGGCACCAGCTCCAAGGGAAGACCCCCTCCGTGGGTACTGGGGGAAGAGCATGGCTCTTCTTCTCAGACCATGTGATCTAGTTCCTTGGCAGCTTTGTGTTGCATCTATCTCCTCTCTGCGCTGCTCCCTCCCCCCTCCACTTGATGCATCTGCAGCCCTCTGTCTTTTCTGCTCTTTTTATCACCCAGAAGCTATTAGATTTAGGACTCACCTGACTCTGGTATGACCTCTTTAATATAAAATCCTATTACACTGTGCAAAAGGATTGTTTTATATTCGATTATGTCCACTAGTAGAGGGGTTAGGATGTGAATACATATTTCCGGGGAAATGGAATTTGAGCCATATGGCACAATTTGAACCATAGCATCCCTGGTGCAAGGTGAGATCCCAAACTATACTCAAATCAGTAGAGTTTCTGCTCTCTGCCATTACCGCCCCAGTCTGGGCTTACAGGGCCCTGGTTACCCAAGGATGTGGAGTGGGTTGCAGATAACTAAGGGTGGTCAAAGAATCCAAGTCACTCTGCTGGGGTTAAGAAGGCAGAGGGGACAGGGTGTTTCAGAACCTTTGTTTGAGAGCTGCAGACAGTAGCCAATTTTGGCCTAATTTATGAGGTCTGGATGCTTCTGTTTTGGGGAACTCACAGCAACCCTATATAGCATCAGTGGGAGCGGATAACTTCATCTCTACTCCCAGAAAGTGCTGGTGGGTTTGAACTTCCAAATTTGCTGTTGGCAGTCCAGTGCTTACTTGACAATGCCACTGGGGCTCTTGTGATAGCAGATAGGTCACCTCATTTCTCAAAGTCATGTATCTGTAGACTGGACCCAGAGCCTGCCCTTCCCATCAGCCATACTCCTTAAATGCTCTCTGTTCAAATCACTCTCTGCTTGCTCTGAAAGTGGTAAGTGGGAATGCAGTGCAGAACAAGAGCCACAATGTGATGTCTAGGGGCCTGAGAGTATTCTGGCTTTGAAGCCAAATGGCAGGTATAAACCACACCCATCCAAAACCATTGTCATCAAGCTGATTCCAACTCACAACCATCCTATATGTTATAGACTAAAACTTCTCAGTGGGCTTTTCCTAGATATAATCTTTATGGTAGCAGATTATAAGACCTTTCATTCTGGGTGTCTTTGGATGGGTTTGCATAGGCAACTTAAAAAAAATTACTGTTAATTGAGAGTTAATTCATATAGCATATCAATCACATCAAACACTATTGTACAATTGCTACCACAATCAATTTCCAAACATTCTTTTTCTTCCTTGGCTCCATGACTTTTTCTCCCTTTTACCCCCTATACCCCACCATTATTCTACTTGCTGCCCCTACAGGTTTGTCAATCCTGGGTATCATATACCTAAAAACATAAACACAGCTTTAAAGGGTGACCGAAATGACATAGCATCTCTGAGATAGACCCTAATATGAAAAGTCAAAAAAACAAACAAAAATACAGAAAACATTGAAACCAGATCAGGTCCAGTGTGCATCAGAGGAGGCATCAATTAACAAAGTTTTAACTATTCAAGTCAGGTTTATCCCTTTGATCTTCTATCCTCGTCTAGCCAATTCTCTCTGTTTAGTGACCACTGTCTTCCATCCCTCAATTATGGCTTATTTCCTATGTAGTTCCCACAAATGTATCTTGGGCTCCCACTGTCATCCATATCCTTCTGCAAACCAGATTCTCACAATTTAGCCTCTGATGCTAATCCTTCCTCTGACTTCCAATGATATGATTTACAATCCTTGCGTGACTGATGATGGTGTGGACTTCCATGTGGACTTAGTTGACATCTCAGTTAGGTGGATGCTTGCTTGGAAAAAAGCCTTTAAGACCCCGGACACTATTTTATCGAATAGCCAGGCACCATCTAGTTTCTTTGCCACATTTTGCGCTAGTACCCACATCTTTTGTTCTCATAACCTTCCACAGGGCGAGTATTGAGCATGATCATAATGGAAGAACTAATTGTTGTTCAGTTGGAGCAAGGATTTAGTAAGATTCCCAAATCTATTCCTGGATCTGTGTTTGTTTGTCACCTGCCTTTGGCGCCCTTTCAAAACCTTCTTGCTAATTTATGATAGAGTCTTATCCTAGGACATAATGATATTTTTTAAATATTGTCTTTGATTAGCCCCTAGTACTAATTTTAAAGTCTCATTGCAAGAGGGATATTTGGCCAATGTAGGATAGCTTCATATCACAATATCTGAATTATTCACTTATACAGAACCAATCCTTTCATGGATGGGCACACAATGGGATAAATTGTCAGGGAAATTTACAATAATAAGCTCCTAGAATGTCAGTTACAAAATGATATATATCTTTAAAAAGACACATTTTCTTAGGGACACATACAGCTCTTATCACAGTCCATTGATACAACATATAGGACATTGATGTAGCAAGACCATGTTTGTCCACCTACAGACAGTTTAATAATCTTGGTACAGCTGTCTTCCGTTTCCTCAGACACTGTTTGTTTTCTGACTTCAGTCCTCAAGTTACAAGTTGTCTGAGGTAGAGTCCAGTTCACCCAGTGGAGTTCCACATCGATCTCATTGATGTAGCCTCTGGAGCATGCTGTGTGCCTTGAACTTCCAGGATTCAGTGTCCCAGTATTCCATCATACCAGGTCTGGGTCCCTCGGATGTACTCAGAAGCATGGGTCAATGTGGTTCATTCTGTGCATACCACCAAAGACACTCTGCACCTAATGTCCCCAAAAGCATTTTGTCATTCTTCCCCCTCAACTAAAGGTCAGTCCTCCCTCTTTTCCTATCAACAGATGTGCATTTGTGTTCCCCAAGACGTGTTTGTTCCCTTTCTCCTCTCCTGCATGTTTTTTCCATTAGTAGCCCTCATCCCTCTGATAGAGCTGTCTACCTGCCTGGGGGAACCTCATCATAGGTTTAGCAGTTTGCACTCAGTATATAGCATCCCCTTTCCCTCCCTTGGCCACTTGATTTGAGGCGCCCCTCAACCAAGTGACCTTCAAAATACTTACCTAGGGCGGTTGGTGCATGGTCTATTGGCACAGGTCAGGCTCGCTACCAGGTGGTCTGGCCTTTATGGTCAGCAGACTGGATGCCCTACAAGCCTGAGCTTCTGTCCTCTCTGTTGCTAGTTCTTACAGCAACATACTCATAGAGTATTTGTTCTTTTGTGTTTGACACTTCACTCAGTATAATGTCTTCCAGATCTCTCTATGCCATGAGGTTTCATCGCTGTTTTTATAGGGATGGATTCATAGTATTCCTTTGTGTTTATGTACCAGAGTTTTTTATCCACTCTTCTACCCATGGGAATTTAGGCTGTTTCTAGCTTCTTGCTATTGTGAACTGTGCTGCAATGAACATGAGAGAGCATACATGTGTCTGTGATCTGTTTCTTATTTCTTTTGGATGTAGAACCCGTAATTGTGTCATGTGGTTTTTCAATTGCCTTCTGTTTCAGGTATCACTATATCCACAGTGGCTGTATGTATTTACAGGCCCACCAGCAGTGGATAAGAATTCCTTTCCGGTCATCTCACACCCTCTCCAGCATTTGTTCTCCATTTTCTTACATTGGAAGACAGTTATGGGTGTTAGATAGTACCCCATGGTTGTCTTGACTTGTATTTCCCAGATGGCTATTGAACAGGAACATTTCCTCATGTGTTAATTAGGCATTCTAGTGTCATGCTTTGTGAATTGTCTGTTCAGGTCCTTTTTCCTCTTTCTCAGAGGGTTACTAGCTTCTTCCTTGTTATTGGCTTGTAATATTATGTAGATTTTAGTAATTAGTCCTTTGTTAGCTATGTCATTACTAATATTTTTTCCCAATCTGTGGCCTCTCTTTTAAGTCTTCTAATGAAGTTTTTCAATGTTCACAGGTGTTTTATTTTTATTTATTTTATTTCGGGGGAGCATCACTGCCCTTTTATGGGAGTGAGAGGCCCAGCCTTGCCCCTGGAGAGCTGCTGCTGAATGTAAACTGCCAAGCCAGTGGGCCACAGTCTTGCACTCAATCATAATGCCACTCGGGCTCAGCCCGGTGTTTTATTTTTTTGTTGTTGTTTTGTTTTGTTTTTGTTGTGTGCTTTTTTTTTTTGCATTGCTGCCCTCTGGTGGTCGTGGGAGCTACCCAGCCTTGCTTCTGGAGAGCCGCTGCTGGATTTGAAGTGCCAAACTCGTGAGCCACAGTCCCGCACTCAACTACTATGCCATAGGAGCTCGGCCCCTTGGTGTTTTATTTTTAATAGGTCCTGTTCATCTATTTTGTTTTCCATGGAGTGTTTCCTCTATTATCTCTGATAGCCCATGTACTCTCAGCACTCGGACACTTGGGTTTGTCCCAAATTTTCATTGATGATCCTGATAGCTTTGGGTTTTATATTTAGGGCTTTGATCCCCCTTGAGTTTGTTTTTGTTCGTGGGGTGAGATATGGGTCTTGTTTCATTCTTCTGCAGGCAGATATCAAGTTTTTCCAGCACCATTTATTGACTTGGACATTTGCTTCTCATTTAATGCTTATTGGGCCTTTATCAAAAATCAGTTGTATGAATGTGGATGATTTTATTTCTGGGTTTTCTGTCCTGATCCATTGGTTCATGTATCTGTCATTATACCAGTTTGAAGCTGTTTTGGCAATTGTGGCTGTATAGTAGGTTTTGAGGTAAGGTTGTGCAAGACTACCTACTTTGGTTGTTTCTTCAGGAGTACTTTGCCTATCCTAGGCTTTTTCCCTCTCCGTAGAAAGTTGGCAATCGTTCCATTTATTTAAAGAAGTATGCTGGAATTTAGATCGGGATTGCATTGAATTTGTAGATTGCTTCAGGAAGTGTTGATATTTTCACACTATGGAGTGTCTTGGTTCATGAACACAGGATATTCTTCCATTTGTGTATCTCTCTTTTGGTTTCTTTTGGGGGGGGGGGCATCACTGCCCTTTGGTGGAAGTAGGAGGCCCAGCCTTGCTCCTGGAGAGCTGCTGCTGGATTTGAACGGCCAACCCAGTGGGCCGCAGTCCCGCCCTCAACCACTACGCCACCAGGCCTCAGCCCAGCCTTTTGGTTTCTTACACTAGTTTTCTGTTATTTCTTTGTTCAGATCTTTTGTTTTCTTGGCTAAGTTCATTCCTAGGTATTTCAGCTTTTGTGTATCTAAAGTGAATGGTATTGTTTCCTTGATGCCTTCTGGCTTTTTTTTTTTGTATTCTCATCACTGGTCCATAGGAATCTAATTGTTAATCTTGTATCCTGCTACTCTATCAAAGTCCTTTATTGTTTTTAGCAATTCTATTGTGGACACGTTAGGATTCTCAATATATAAAATCATATGATATGCAGACAGTGATAATTCACTTCTTCTTTGACAAGCTGTAGTCCCTTGATTTCTTGTCATTTTTTAATGGTATTGGTTAGGACTTCCAGCACAACAGTGAATAAAAGTAGGGATAGGGGTCGTCCTTGTTAGGTTCCCTTATTCAGTGGTTATGTTTTCAGCTTTTCTCCGTTGAGTGTAATATTGGCCAATAATTTCATATATGGCCTTTATTTTGTTAAGGATTTTCCCTTATAATCCTTTCTTCTTGCAAGTTTTTTATTAGGAATTATTGTTGAATACTTTCCGCTACTTTTTATGTATCAATCGATGTGATCATATGTGCTTTAGTCTTTTTCTTGTTAATGTGGTGGATTATGTTAATTTTCCAAATGTTGCACCATCCCTGCATTCCTGGTATGAATCCCACTTAATCATAATGTATTACTTTTTTGGTAAGTTGTTGGGTTCTATTTGTGAGGATTTTGTTGAGAATTTTGGCATCTGTGTTCATGAGGATTATCGGTCTGTAATTCTCTATCCTTGTTGGGTCTCTGAATGGTTTTTTTTTTTTCCTTCTGTTCTCTCTGAATGGTTTTGCTATGAGACTTCGTCTAGCTTCATGGAATGAGTTTGAGAGTTTGCTGTCCCTATTTATGTTCTGAGTGAGTTTGTGAAGGATTGGTGCAGGTCTTCTCTGAATACTTGGTAGAATTTTCCTCTTAAGTCACCTGGACTTGGAGGGTGAGTGTAGCAGGGAGTGCTTTGTTTAGTTGCGAGTTTCTTGACGACCTTATCTATTTCTTCTTTTGCTATGGGTCAGTTCAGGTTTTTAATGGCCATACGCATTAATTTGAGGAGAGAGTGATTTTCTAAGTGTTTGTTCATGTCAGCCAGATTATTGAATTTGTGGGAATACAGTCTTTTGTAATGCTGTATGACTTCTCTTATTTCATCCCTGATTCTAGGAACTGTCATCTGCTCCTTTTTTACCTTTGTTAAGTTTCCTAGCGGTCTGACGATTTTGTTGACCCTTTCAAAAACTAGCTTTTTACTTTGTTGGTATTTTCCATTGTTCATCTGTTTTCCAGTTCATTTATTTCTGTTCTAATTTTTATGATTGCTTTTTTTTTTTGCTATTGGAAGGTTTATGCTATTAATTCTGTTGTAGTTGTTGGAGGTATTGTGGTAAGGTGCTGTACATTCTCCATGTTTCATGAGCATTGATTACTATGAAGTGACTTCTGATAACTGCTTTGGCTGCATCCTGTAGGTTTTAGTATGGTGTGCTATCATTATTATTAGCTTCTAGGAGCTTCCTAATTTCCTTACCTATTCGGGCTATCACCCAGTCTTTTTTTGTGTAGGGTGTTATTTAGTTTCTAAGTGTTTTACTTTGTTTTTTATTCTTTCTATTGTTGATTTTCAGCTTTATGGCACTGTGTTTAGATAAGATGGCTTGAATAATCTCTATGTTTTCTTTATTTTCTCAAGCTTGTCTTATGGTCCAGCATATGGTCCAGCATGTGGTCATATTTTAGAATATGAGCTTTGTGCATTAGAGAAGAATGTGATTTTGTTTGTTTGTTTGTTTTGCTGTTACTTGGAGAGCTCTGTAAATATCTAGGAGTTCAAGTTGTTCAATTGTGTTGTTCAGCTCTTCCATTTCTTTATTGGGTTTCATACCTGTTTATCTTTCTTTGAGAGTCTTCTTAGACTTCTTAGAAGTCACCTACTATTATTGTTGATCTTTTCATCACTTGGAGGATTTAGAAGATGAATTTCAAGGGTCTTTATTTGGGCATATATATTATGGTTATGTATTCTTGGTAGATTGATCTTGTGCATGTTATATAATCTCCATTCTTATCTGTCATTATGTCATGTATCTTGAAGTCTATTTTGTCAGAGATTAATATTAATAGATTAACATTGCTACCCATGTTTTTCTTTCTTCTTAAAATTTTCATTAACTCAGTTAGGGTTAGCCATCATTTGACTCTCAGCCTTTTTGCTTGTGAGTTCTAGGTGTCTCTCTTTTGCTCTCTCTTATTTTAAATGAATCATATTATTGGGGGCTCTCATAACTCTTTTTTTCTTATAACTCTTATAATAACCTATACATCAACTGTATCAAGCACATTTGTGCATATATTGCCACCATCATATCCAAAACATTTTCTTTCTTCTTGAGCCCTTAGTATCAGCTCATCGTTTTTTTCCTTGGCATTTCCATCCTCCCACCCTGGAAAACCCTTTGTGAATTATAAATTATTTTCCTATCTTACACCACCTGCTGTCTCCCGTCACCCCCATCTCTGTTGTTTGTCCCCCTGGGAAAGGGTTATACATTGATCATTGCAATCTATTCCCCTTTTCTCCCCATTTTACTTCCACCTTCCTGCTATCCTAATGGTATTGCTACTCCCATTATTGTACCTGAGGGTTTTTTTCTGTCCTGGATTCCGTGTGTTGAGACCTCTTATCTGTACCAGTGTATGTGCTCTTCTTTAGCTGGATTTTTAAGGTAGAACTGGGGTCATGGTGGTGGTAGGGATGTGAGCCTTAAAGAACTTGAGGAATGTTGTGTGTTCCATAGGTGTTATAGTGCATCCTGGCAGGTGAGTCCCTTCCTTGTGACCTTTTTGTAAGGAGATGTTCAATTATCTACAGATGGGACTTGGGTATCCACTCCAACCTCCCTCGCGCACATTGATATGATTGTTTGTTTGGGGTCTTCGGATGACTGATCCCTGATCCCTTTGACACCTCGTGATCACACAGGCTGGTGTGCTTCTTCCATGTGGGCTTTGTTGTTTTCCTGCTCGATGGCTGCTTGTTAAGACTCCATATGCTATCTTTCAAAAGCATTAGATTTACGGATTTTCTTGTCTAATCCAGTCTGTGCATCTTTGTCTTGATTGGTGTGTTTGGCCCTTTGACATTTAGTGTCATGAAATCTAAGTGTAGATTAGCCACGGTCATCTGGTGTTGTTTGTGCTTGATATTTTCCTTTTTCTCTGCTTTACAGGGTGGTGTGTGTCTGTGTGAAGAGTTCCGTGGTGTCTTCAGTTCTCCACTTCAATGTTTTGGGTAATGTTTTCAGTGTGTTGGTTTCTGGGTGATGTTTCACCCTTTGGTGGTCTCATGTCCGAATGGTACAGTTGTTGGATTTCTGCCCAGAAAGAATAGTATTTTTTGTAATGCTTGTTATTTTTATGAATTCTCCAAATATTCCCTGCTTAGACAAAACTTTTATTTCTCTTTCAAATTTGATAGAAAGCTTTACTTAATAAAGGATTCTTGGATGGCAGTTATTGTCTTTTGATTTTCAGACTATGTTGATCCAATTTCTTCTTTCCTGCATGGTTGCTGTGGAGAGAGCTCAGCTTATTCTTACCTGCTTATATTTATATGTGACTATTTTTCCTCTCTAGATTCTCTCATGACTCTCATTTTCTTTGAAGTTGGATAATTTGATTAATATTTGCCTTGATGGGTTTTTTTTGGAAGGGGGGTGGTCAGGGGTGATTAATCTCTTTGGTGTTCTCTCTGCTTCCTGGATTGTTATCATCTCCTTGAGAAATTTTCTTTCAAGAATTTCTTTACTATTTTAACTGTAGACTTATTTATTTCTTCTTGCTCCGGCACCCCAGTAGTTTGAATATTATGTCACTTCATGAAATCCCATGTCATCCTTAGACTTTCTTAAGATTCTTTTGTGTTTGTTTAATTGCTTCTCTCTTTTGCTGAATTCTGCTGGTTGTCTTCAAGCTCGCTGATTCGATTTTCCATTCTAGTGGTCAAATCTTGTCCTTTGTTTTTTATTTCCATTACATCGTTCTTTTGGATGTGAGGTTTCTAGTAACTGCAGTTTTTCATCTGTTTTCAGGCATGGTCCCTGTTTAGGCTGGGTTGACTAGAGAAGTAAATTTTGCAATGATGCAAAATACAGGAAAATAGCAGGTCAGTGGGTGCAAAATCTTGTGGATTCAATGATGGTAGACGCATCGTCAGGGTTTTCACGGGTATCAGCATGGCTGCACATAGTTGTGAAAGCAGAGGGGAGCTGGGGGTGGCAGGGCAGGTCTGGCCTCCAGTGTGCCATTTATCTTTGACACCTTTCAATCAAGGTGTGATCTGATTGACAGGCTAAACTCTACCCAAATGTTCCTATGGGAGTGATGTTGGCACAAAAACACTCCCTCACAATCCCCCTAATCTTTTGTGGGCCCAAAGAACCGCTTTCTTGTGTTCTGTTTCTGGCAGTTCCAGGTTTTTATTCCCATGTATTCCATTTTGTTTGGGTTCTCATCAGTTGTTGACTTTTGTTTCTCTTGATTTTTTTGTGGTGGCTGATGATGGCTGATGTTTGTGCTGTATAGTAATTGAGCTGGAGATCATATATAGGTTTCTGGGTTGGTTGTGAGTGTGTTTGTGTGTGGGGGGGGGACTCTTGTTAGAGGAAATTGTATGGTGTGGAGAGCAGGAGGGAGCGATAGTTGTGTGGGTAGGAGAACGAGGATATAACTGGGAGTAGATTTTAAATGGTGGTATTAATCATAGGAAGTCTTTTGGCTAAATATAGTATTTTTGATGATCTGGAGACGAGAATTATGAGAGATGTGTTGTTACTTGTTAGGTTGTAAGAGACTGTGTTTTACTGGGATGGAGGAAGCGGGCTCTGGAAGGCATGTTGTTGGGGTAGGTGAAGGGTACATCAAGAAATCTGCCAAAGTCACTTAGCAACCCTGTATGTTGTACAGGGAGAGTGCAGCCCTGCTGTTGTGTTTCTATCAGAAGGCTCTTTTATTATGGGTTTCCACACAACTCAGTACTATCCGCTCTTTGCATGTGGTCCCAGGGTGGAAATGGGCAATTGGAGTGGGGGCCCAAGGTTGGGGTCTTCCAATTAGGGGCAGTCCTGCTAAGGACAGTAAGTTCTAGTGTTTGCTAGACCCTCAGATAGGGGTTGGGGAGCTGCCAAGAAACATAAGAATGTTGGGTTCCGGTTCCTCTGGCGGGTTTTGTGGTTTTCTTCCTCAACAGAAAATGTGAAAAACAATCTAACATACTGTTGAAGCCCCCAGAGAGTTCAAGTTGGGTTCCTGTCTGACCAGGACCATATCCCTTTTGAACTTGCTGGGAGTTTTACTTTTCCCTGGCGGCCATTAGAGCGGCACCATTGCAAGAAGAGGAGAGGGCTCCAGTAAGGGAGTGTAACAGTGAAGGCTCTGTTCTGCCTGCTGTGGAGAGCTTCAGCATCCAGGGGGCCCAGAGTTTGTAGGACCAGGCTTCCACTTGGGAGATGGTGTGAGTTGGGATATTCCGTGTGCTGACAGGTGGCAGACGTAGGGGAAAGGGATTCACAGCCCCACTGACCCTGCTAAGGTCAGGGAGAGGGGAGACTGCTGCAAGCTTTGCTGCCTTCTCCATGGGTGAAAATTGGAGAGAGAGGTCGAAAGTGATCCTGGAGTGCTGAGAGTCTAGGTCCCACTTCCAAATTCCCAGAATTGGCTTTCTCACTGGTCGATCTCTGAGCCACCTAAGAGAAATTCTAGGCAGGGCATGCTATCTTGGTACCATCTTCTCAGAACTCTGAACAGGCAACTTTTAACTTAGCAGCCAAGAGTCAACTATTTTTACCATCCAGTGACTTTGTGTGTACACCAAATCAGTGTCTATCCCTTACATTGTATGTGTGTGATGCACATGTGGGTATATGTGTGTGTGTGCGTGCATGCACATATGTATGTGTGCATACATGTGTATGTCCTGTTAGGATGCTTATGGTTTTAAGGAACATACCTCCAATGAACTGACTCAAAAATAACTGGAAAACCCAGGAGTGTGTCATCTTTCAGCTGTGACATGTTCCAGGGACAGTGTCCCCAGCACGTAGTCCGATTGCCCTCCTCAGTGCTCAGCTCTGCTTTCCTTTGAAAGCAGAACTTTGATCAGTGTCACATTTTACCAGCTTAACCCCAGCTGAGAAAAATACTCTAAATATGGCTGTCCTGGACTTTCAGTAGCTCAGCAGGACCTGTGGATGCTCCTAGAGCCAGGGCACATTGGGCTGACTCTTCTGAAGTAAGTGAACTGGGAGTGGGGGAGGGGGGCAGATCACCAAAGGAAAGTCAGGGAGCAGTGCCTAGAGCAGGGGCAGGTCCAGCCTGCTGCAATGCTCCCATTAGCCCCCTTCCTCCCTTGAGGGATGGCCATCCATGTCACCAGGAAGAGGCATCGGTGCTTCTGTTCTGGGAGACCTATCTGGGGCAGTTCCCTGGAGGGAGTTCTCTTGAAGCATTGGGAGGTTGCTGTGAGGAACAGCGGGGCCAGGATTCCAGCACCCACATGGTGACCCCATTCTTGGAATATTAGGAACTTCCAGCTCTTATCTGAGATTTGGTGCAGCTGGTATTGATGCTGTCCTGATGGATGAGTGCCAAGGGGCTGGACAGTACAGGAACACCTCACCACTCCTCCATTCCACCGTGAGTCATAAAAATGACACCGGATGAGCTGTGTCTGTTGGTGTTGCAAAAATGAATTCAAATTTGGTAATAAAGTTATAAAGGGCCGGGATGGAATGATCATAATGAGCTTCTTTTAATAAAGCTCACCAGTGGGGCTCCGTCCTGATGGCCCCCAAGGGGATGAGCTGCTCTCTGCCTCCCAGAGCATCGGAGGAGTCTGTCTGCTTCCAAGCAGGGCTTTGTGCCATGTCCTGATTAAGCTTCCACATAAACATATTTTATCTTAATGATCATCTTTAGAGGAATCCGCAGTCATGAAGGGGTTGTCTCTTAGTAGTTAACAAATGGAGACTGTGATTTTCCTCCAGATGACCTTCTCTGGGTGGAGGCTTCAGTGTGCTCTGGGGGCTGCTGGGCCCTGGAATGCGGTTACCCTGGCTCTGGCCAGCAGCAGCTCCGCAGGGACCCCAGCAATGGTTGCTGTTTGGGGTTCTGAATTTCTGTCTCTGAAGCACCTTAGTTGAGTTCTAGAAGCTCTTCTGTGCAAATACGTCAGTTCTTGCCTTCAGGGTGGCCGTAAGGACTTAAGCATTGGAGACGTGTGGGGCGTCCAATAACATGGTTCATGGGGTTGGACAGTCATCTCACTGGAAGATTAACATGGTGCTTCATCCATGTGCAGGGCACCTCTGTCCCCTTTTCACATGTGCAGTGTCACAGAGTCCAGGGGAATGTAAAATGGTCCTTAGGGCTAAGGTCAATCCAAGAAGGGGACAAATAAACAGCACTGGACTTGAAATCCAAAGTCTGTCCAACCCTCCCTGACATTTTTTAAACGTAGCTAAGTTTATGAATTCATTTTTGTTGTTCCAAGTTTCAAGTCCAACTGGAATTTGTTTTTGCTTAAAGTATGAGGTCAAGATTTAATCTTCCCTTCCTCATGTATCTTACAAGTTGTCTTAACACCACTAAAAATTATAACCATTATCTATTTCTCTCCTCTCATTTTCCCCTTCAATGAACAATCACCCTAAAATAAAGGGCATCTTTCCATGAGTCTGTATTTTTTGCAAAATAAGTGCTGCTCTCTTGAGTGAGTGTATGTTCACTTTACATATATTGCCCTGCATTATGTATCTCTTTCCAATTTTGTCTTTTGTACTTAGTGCTCTGTTTTTCAGGTCTGTTAGTCCAGGTTGATATAGACAACCTGATAAAGACAACTTTATAAAAAAGAGCTTCATGAAATAGAGGAAAGAACCAGGAGGCAAAGGACATTTATAGAAGCCTAAATACAGGCATGTGCATATGGGAGTATATATAAAGTGAGAGGGGAAGAGAACTATGTACTTATCTCTATTTTAAGAATTAAGGTTGCAGATGGACATTGGACCTTGACTCAAGGACTGCCTTAACACAAGAACACTTTGTTCTCACAATCCAGCATTCTGTGATACTCACCTTCCCAACATGATCACTGAAGACAAAATGGGTGCATAGCAAATGTGGTGAAGAAAGCTGATGGTGCCTGCCTAGCAAAAGATATAGCATCTGGGGTCTTAAAAGCTTGAAGATAAACAAGTGGCCATCTAGGTGAGAAACAACAAATCCCACATGAAAGAAGTATACCAGTCTATGTGTTCATGGGGTATCGATGGGATCAGGTATCTAAGACCCAGAATAAATCATACCCAAGGTGAATGGGGAGAGGGCAGGGAATGGAGTGGAGAACCAATGCCCTTCTGCAGACAATTGGACGTCTACTCCCAGAGGGGTCACGAGGAAGAGATGACCCATTCGGGGTGCAGTACAGCACTGATGAAACGCACAACTTTCCTCTAGTTTTTTGGTGTTTCCTTCACCCCACTAGCATAACTTCAATTCTACCTTACAAATCAGATTAGACCAGAACATGCACACTGCTACAGAAAAGAGACCACAGCACAGAGAATCCAGGACGACCCTTGTGGTCGTTCCTAATCTGGTGCCAGCTTGCGACTATAAGAGTGAAGGGGTGGAATTTAGCCCATCAATCGAGTCGCTGCTTGATGACCTCATTTGGAGATGTTCATACGGACACTGGATCCACAGGACTTTCCATCCACTGTCCTGTGATCTTTCTGCATTCAGTGTTATTACATGTGAGTCATGAGCCTGAAGAGGAATTTATAGATTGATATTGGACATATGGGTTAATATCAGATTTATGGACTCGATCTGGTATATTTT
Organism: Nesogale talazaci; assembly: GCA_004026705.1. Lineage (NCBI taxonomy): Eukaryota > Metazoa > Chordata > Mammalia > Afrosoricida > Tenrecidae > Nesogale > Nesogale talazaci. Next base: position 52,877 of record PVJH01014018.1, read on the forward strand.
GCCAATATTCAATTGCTCTTGTATATAAAGCTCTTTCTTTATTTCTTTTTTAACTACTTTTATTTGGGGCTCTTACATCTCTTATCACAATCCATACATTCTGCCGTGTGTCAAAAACATTTGTACATATGTCGCCATCAGCACTGGCAGGGTCTCCATGTGACTCCTTCAGCTCCAGGGCCTTGGCTGCCATCAGTGTTACTTGTCAACAGGAATGTCTCACAGGAAGTCAAGCTGAGAGAGTGTCTGTATCCTATCTCCAGTGAGTTACTTATATCGGTAGCACCTCCAAGGTCCATCTGTGTATGTTGATGTCAAACTTCTAACGCTTGCCTCACCCTGCGTGATGTTCACCCACAACATTTTGCCTTTTATCTTTCCCATGGATGACACCATGTGGCCTCCAACATCCTTGAACCCTAAACAAAGCTACAATGGAGAGCTCAAAATTGTCTCCCCAGGAACCTCTTTGAACACATCCACTTGCTGAGTTCAGAGGGTTGCACGATATCAAATGACGCTTAGAGCAAGGGTTAGCCTGAGGAGAAATTGAGGCATCCTGCGTGGTCTTTGTTAGCCATTATTGCGTTGGCCCCCAACTCATGGTGACCTCATGTACAATAAGACAAACTTCTGCCTGGCCTTGTGTCACCCCCATTAGGAGTTGGAGATTATACCGTTGTGTGTGAGTCATAGGGTTTTCCTTGACTAATTTCTGAAGTTGATTTTCTTTTAGTCTATCTTAGTCTGAAAATTCTACTGGAAATGGTTCAGCATCTTTTTTATTCCGTTCATCTCTGACCTAGTAACCCTATAGACAAAAGAATGAAACATTACCTTCGCTTTTATCCTCCCTGTGCTAGTCCGGGGAGAATAGAGAAACAGATTCATGCATATGGATATAAGGGAAAGGTTTACATACAAGAGGAATGGACCATTGAGAAAGCATCCCAACCCAGTCCAGTCTAAAGCCATAAGTCCGATATTAGCCCATATGTCTGATACAAGTCTATAAAGTCTCCTTTCAACTCACGAAGCACGTACAGCAGAGGCATCCCAGCACTGTCAGGGGTCTCCCCATGGCTCTTCATTTCCAGGGTTCAGGGTCCATCATCAGTACTCATCGGCGTGGGAGCATCTCAGTGCTGGCAGGGGTCTCTCTGTGGCTTCTCTGACCCCAGAGGTCTGGTTCCATCAGGGCAAACCCATGTGGTTTCTCCTCCGGCTCCATTTCCTTGGACATTGCCATCTTGTCTTATAGTCCAGCGACTCCCAACAACTGGGGAGAGAGTCTCTCATCTCTACGAGGGAAATATTGCAAGACTTCCCAGAATTCTCAGAGCAACCATGCCCACACAGAGGCCTCATTGACTATCTGCAGAGTGACAGGCTAGACTTCACCTCTCCACTCCCAATCATGAAATTGGCATCAAGCACATGAGCGCCACAATCCCCATGATGGTTGCTATGTGGCCACTTTGTCAACCTTTCCCCATGACAGTCTTCCTCTTTCTCACCATCCCTCTGCTCTACTAAGTACAATGTCTTTCTGCAGGGACTGATCCCTTCTGGTAACACGACCAAGCCTTGCCAGCCTCGCCTCTAAGGAGCTTCTGGCTGTACGTCCTCCAAGACCCATTTGTTTGTTCTCTTGGTAGTCCACAGGACTTTGGAATGCACCCATTCTTCTTCTTCTTCAGTCTTCCTTCTTTAGTGCCCAACCTTCACATGCCCAGGAGAGGATTGAAAATGCGAGACACGAGTCAGGTACACCTTGCTCCTCCAAGTGACATTTTTATTTTGAGCACACTAAGAGAACTTTTGCAGCAGATTTGCATGGTGCAATACCTCCCTTGGTTTAGTGACCGCCGTTTCCATAGGGATTGATTGTGTTGTTGGTTGTCATCGAGTCAGTTCCAAACCCCAAACCCTGCATACAACAGAGTGAAACACTGCCCGGGTCTGTGTGGTCCTCATAAACAGTATTTACTACTGTTTACTTTTATACTGCAATAGCATTTACGCAACAGTACTTATTCCTTTTGGGAGCAGCCAGCCTCCTCCTCCTCCCACAGAGTGATTGGTGGGTTTGAACCACTGACCTCCCAGTTGGCAGCCCGACCGTGCTGTGGATTCCTTATTTTATATTTATATTTATTCTTAAGATATTTTGCAGACTTTGTTTCTGTAGTGGAGGACTCATTTTCTAACTACTTATTGCTTTATATATATATATATATATATATATATATATATATATGGAAAATCCTAATCTTTGCATCTTTATTTTGTGTAAGATGAGAAATAACTATTTCTTGACAATGTCATAAATCTCATATAAGATCATCTGGCTTTTCTGTGACTAACTTTTCCATTTCTTCTGACATTATTGGTTCATTCAGTTTTTTCGACTTAAGCCAATGACATTTTTTATCTGTTGCTGTTTATGTCGTTAAATGTCTCCAGACAGCTCTCATAGAGGCCATGTGTACAGTAGAACAAAATGCTACTGGGTCCTGAGCCAACCGCACAACCGCTGTTGTGCTTGAGTTCATGTTGTAGCCACAGTGTCATTCCATCCTGTCAAGATTTTCCCCCTTTTCACTGAATTTCTACTTTACCAACGGTGATGTTCTTTTCCAGGGACTGGTTTCTCTTGAAAGCATGTTCAAAGTATGTGAGACAAAATCTTACCCTCCTCAACTCTAAGGAACAGTCTGGCTCTAATTCTTTGAAGACTGATTTGCTTGTTTTTCAGACAGTCCATGGTAATTTTTCATATTCTTCATCAACATCAAAGTTCAAATGAATTAAGTCTACTTTTGCCTTCCATGTGCAGTGACATCTATGCTCTTTACCACTTCAGAGAGGTCTTACATAGCAGATTTGTCCAATGCAATGCATCCTTCGGTTTCTTGACTGCTGTTTGAGGGGAGTTGATTGTGGCTCAAAGTAAAATGAAATCTCTGACAACTTCCGTCTTTTCTTCATTTATCATGATGTTCTCTATTGGTTAAGATATGAAGCCTTTTGTTTTCTTCCCACCAATGTAAAATACATACCAGAAGCTGTAGTATTCAATCTTCATCGATAAGTGCATAAAGTCTTCCTCACTTTCAGTGGACAAGATTGTGTCATCTTTGTATTGCAGGTTATTAATAAGGTTTCTTCTAGTTTTGATGCTGCATTTTTTTTTTTTAGGCATCACTGCCCTCAGGTGGTGGGAGTAGGAGGCCCAGCCTTTGCTCCGTGGAGCTGGAATTGAACCTCCGTCCCAGTGGGCCACAGTCCCGCGCACAGCCACTAGGCCGCCGGGGTTCAGCCCGCACTCTGATTCATATAATCCAACTTCTTGAGTTATTTGCTCAGCCTGTAGATCAAATAAATATACTGAAAAGATACATCTTTGACACCACCTTTCCTAATTTTATTTTATTTCATTGTTTTTGTTTGTTTGTTTGTCCTGATTTTTGTTTTTTGTTTTGTTTCATTTTTTTGGGGGGGGGGCATCACTGTCTCTGGTTGTTGTGGGCGCTACCCAGCACTGCACCTGAGAGCCGCTGCTGGATTTGAACCACCAAGCCTGTAGGCCACACTCAACCACTTACGCCACCAGGGCTCAGCCCTGTTTATTTGTTTGTTTGGTTGGTTGGTTGGTTGGGTTTTGGGGGGCCATCACTGCCCTCTGGTGGTCGTGGGAGCTACCCAGCCTTGCTGCTTGTGGATTTGAACCACCAAGCCAGTGGGCCACAGTCCCGCACTCAAACACTACGCCACCGGGGCTCAGCACCTTTCCTAATTTTAAACCATGAAGCATTACCTTGTTCTATTCCAATGACTGTTTCTTAGTCTGGTACAGTTCCTCATGGACACAATGAAGTGTTCTGGAGTTCCTGTTTTTAATAACATTATCCATCGTTTGTTAGGAGCTACATAGCCAAATGTCTATCCCTACACTGTAAAACACAAGTAAATATCCTTCTTGTATTCTCGTTTGGTTAAAATCCATCTTTTGTCAGTAATGATATTCCTGTATTATTCTTAATTCTGCTTTCATTCCTGGCAGCTACCCGTCAATGTACTGCTGCAAATGTTATTGAATGATCTTCAGCAAAATTTTACTTACATATGATTCTAAGGATAGTTTTTAATTTTCCTTTGAATGGACACAAATATGAATTTCTTCCAGTCACGAAGTTAGATAGCTGTCTTCCACATTTCTTTTGGAAAGGACTAATGAGTGTTTCAGTTTGTTGAAACATTTCAAATGATATTCCATCAATTCCTAGAGTCTTGTTTTCAGTAATACACTCAGTGCAAATTAAACTTCTTCCTTCAATATCATCAGTTTTTAACCATCACTCAAAATACAATGTTGTACCATGACACAAAAAGAATTTGTGGTACAAAAAGAATTTTCAGCATTTAACTATTTCAAAAAAGGGACATATGATCACAGCAATCCTAAGTACAGAATAAAACACGGAATAAACAGAATAAAACACTGCCCAGTCTTGCCCCATTCTTATAGTTGTTTCTATGTTTGAACCCATTGTTGAGCCACTGTGCCAATCCATTTCATTGAAAGTCTTCCTCTTTTTTCTTTTTTGCTGACTCTACTCATTTGAAAGTCTTTTGTTCTAGAGATGGGGCCTTCCTGATAATATGTCAAAAGTATATGAGACAGCGTTTTGCTATGTCAGTTACTAAGGAGCATTCTGGCTCTCCTTTTTTGAAGACAGATTTGTTTGTTCTTCTGGTAGTCTGTAGTATATTAAATGTTCTTTGTCAGCATCATAATGCAAAGGTACCAATTCTTCAGTCTTTGGTATTCACTACCCAGTTTTTAATGTCTGTATGAGACTATTTAAAAAGTCATGCTTCAACAAGTGGCCCCCTGATCCTCAAAAATGATATCTTTGCCTTTTTACACGTTAAAGAAGTCTTTTGCAGCAGATTTTCCCAGTGCAATAAAGTTATGTCTTCACTGCTACGTCCATGGGTGTTGATTGTGTACACAAGTGAAATGAAAACCTTGACAACTTTTACCTTTTTCTGTCATCATGATATTATTTATTGGTTTAATTGTGAGGATTTTTCTTTTCTTTATGGTGAGGTAGAATCCATAGGGAAGACTGCAGTCTTTCATCCTTATCAGTAACATCATGATAAATGGAGAAAAAAATTGAAATTGTCAAGGATTTCATTTTGCTTGGGTAGATAGTTAAAACTCATGGAAGTAGTGGTCAATATATCAAAGGACCTGTTTCATTGGGTATATCTGCTGCAAAAGACTGTAAAAATATTGGCACTCGGGCTGAGCCCCGGTGGTGTAGTGATTGTGCATGGGGCTGCAGCCCACTGGGATGGAGGTTCAATTCCAGCTCCATAGGAGCAAAGGCTGGACCTCCTACTCCCACCACCAGAGGACAGTGATGCCTAAAAGATTATACATATGTGTGTGTATATATAT